>JAOVVF010000017.1:9562479-9578772 GCA_028565595.1 Duopalatinus emarginatus | reverse complement strand
TTATATATATTCATAATTCATATTCATATTCTTCTGTCGGCAGTCACATCATCAGTGAATACAAGGAAACCTGTTCCATAAGCAGCCAAGCATTGCCATGCCATAAGAGAATGTGGTATTCTTCGGATCATAAGCAGCTCTTTCTCCTCTCCATACTCTTCTCTTCTCATCATTCTGATAGTTGGTGTCTCGTCTTTACACAGGATGTTGTTCCAGAACTATACAGGCGTTTTCAAGATGTTTGCCCCAAACTCTTATCTGGTCTTCCTGTTTTTGAGGCTCAGAAATGATTGACATCTTGTGGTAAACCCTCTGCATTCCCTCTGCTCAAGGCTTGTCTTGATTGTTGACTTCGAGACAGATACACCTACCTCCTGGAGGATGCTTTTCATCTGGCCAGCTGTTGTGAAGGGATTTTTCATCATCAGGGAAAAAATACTTCTGTCATCTACCACAGCTGTGTTCTGTGGTCTTCTGGGCCTCTGGGCATTCCTGCACTCATCAGTGTTTTGAAGAATGCACCAAATAGTTGAAGCGAAACGTTTAGGTTAATATATGCTGAAATATACAAGCTTAGCCTTCCCAATACACACTTCTGGATATAAATCTTGCCAAGACTGAAATGCAGACTGGAAACTGCACTTAAACGGAACAGACTATCGCTCCACTGCTTAGTCTAATGACTTGTGTAATGTAGTTCCTCCAAGTCACATTGTACCGTCACATTAATCCTAACCTTCATTAGTCATTCACATAAGATCGTTTCATTGAAGGGGTTTTCCACAGTAAGCAACATTAAATGCTTGAATCCTCCTAATGCATTTCAGGCCCATACACAGTGTTCGAGACATTTACATACTGTTTCTGCCTTCTTCGTTGCTGCATTCCTTTCTAAGAAACATGAGTCTAGAGAAAATGACCGTGATTGATTTAATGTCTTTCCTGAAGTGGTATCCACAAGAACATTGTTATCCACCGAATCAATGTATCCTGGCAGGCAGTCGTCAGTATACAAAGGATCATGATCAATATAATCAGAGGGGCAATCCAAAGTTGTTAATGATAAGCAAGTCATGGGTCAGAATAATCGACAAGGCGGTGAAGAACTCACACCAACGACGTAGTGGGCACGACTTCGCGAGAGTACTGAGCGTTCATGAGCTTGTAGCAGAAGCTGGAATTGTTTTTAAATCTATGTAGATATTCAGAAGACGGCTGCTGATGAAAAGAGGAGTTGAGGTGACAAGTGTTTTCATTTTTTCTTCACCGTCTTTGAACGTTTAAGTGATATAATTGCTCCTGAGTGCAGCTTGCCTTTTGATATAGTGTAGTGTTGTGTAATTACAAGGAAACTCTTTTTTTTCCACCACACAAATGACAGTCATTACTCTATAGTCACTGCTACATAAAACTGTGTGGTATAGGCAAAATTGTGACAAGTGATGAAGACATTGGAATAGTGATACATGAGTCTGACAGGACGTGATACGAAAGTCTGACTGTTTAGCTATTACTTCAAGTTTAGTTACTAACAGCAAATAAAATGCCTATTCTGTAAAACAACCGGTAAATACCTATAGGTGCCAGACTACATGGTTGAATTCTAAGTTGAGTCTAAGCTGCTTATCCTACTACTGGGTAATGAGGATGCTGGAGTCTACCCCAGCACTCATTTGGTGGAGGGCAGAAAAACACCCTGGACAGGTCACCAGTCTTTCACAGGGCAGGCACACACTCACACTAAGGGGTGATTTAATACCTCCAGTTTACCTTATTGCATGACTGCCTCCACAGACACAGAGAGAGAATATCACACAGAGATGAAATCAACACATAAAAGACCTCAGCCATCTAGACAGGGAATCAGTTTTTAAAATGCATATGCATAAAATGTCATGTATTTATAAAGTACACAATCATATAGTTGGTAATCGGCTTTGGTATACGTGGAATAACACAGTCAGGATCATGCTTGTGTATGATCTATATGATACTTTAGTAATAAAAACGGTCCAAATAAATCAACGTTCACCTTTTATTTGCATATAACCATCATATACAAACTAAGAACCTGACATCCCCAAAATAAACCTCTAGGCCTTATCAATATAAATAAAGGCAGAGTTTCTGTAGTGTTGTGGGACGGGGCTCACGGCAGCAGCCGCTACTCACTGAGGACAGGAACTGAAGAACATGAGCTTTCACGTCTGAGTCTCCAAAAGTCTCCAATAACACCCGAAAAAGTGTCCAGATTTTTTAAAAATTGGTGCTAGATGGCAACAGAAAAGTCGACAAAGTCACTAATTTGGCAACACAGTTCAGAGATTCCAGTTTACATGTGAGAATGTTGCCAAACATGCTAAAAACCTTCTTGGAGGGGGGAGCTTGAGGCTTGAAGTGCTAAGCACTCGTTCTGCAGCTAAAATGTGCCACGCCTAGCCTATCTGGCTGCATGCTTGTGATTACGTCCCCACGCACTGATGTATTTATAGATATGTAAATAATATATATCAAAATACCGCAAAAATGATATCACCATTATCGAAAAATTTCTTATTGCGGTAAATACCGATATCGAATTATTGTCCAGGCCGAACTGCAAACATTGGTTTTGTAGGGATGCTTTAACCAGGATCATTGACTCTTCCATTACTGTTTAATGAACAAATATAAATGCAAAAGTTTGCTTTCACAAATACACAAAATGACTCAACATGCAGAACGGAATATTTTATTTATTTAAGCACTGCCAAAGTGAAGCAATGCCAAATTCCAAATGACTACTTACTATTTACTTATCCACACCATGTAAAGAATAACATAGTGGCTTTTTATTCCCTGTGTACTGCTCTGAACCACATATACTGCATTTATTTAAATTTCACCCATGGGAAAATGATCTCAGAAGAACAGAGTAACACATTAAAAGTGCATTTCTGTCTGTACACATTTACTCCAGTATGATAAAAAGGTATAAAAGTGTACATAAGTTTAGAAAGCACCCATTATTTCTCTGTGCAACAACTAATAAGTGTGTGCATGTTCATATTTGTGTGTTTTTTCCCAGCGCTGTCTTACCCCTGCAGGCACACGACTGCAGTGTAACAGTCACTTAGCTGTTTTAGCAGCCTTGCTTTTTCCAGTTTTCAAGACACATTTATTGCATTCGTTTACAATGTGTTCACTGCAGAAACTCACATCAAGAAAGCTATTAAAAAAACATTCAGTCCTACTGCGACAGAAAACACTTATACAGGAACACGAACACAGGAGTCCAAGAGTCCAATAAAACCTAAACGCTTGGCATGTTAAAGAAGTTGTCAGAAAAAAACAAAACAAAAAACAGGGACACACAGTGGAGCAATATGTTTGAATTTGGCCTCTTGTGTTCATGCTGCAGCTTAGTTTTCCTAATACACAGACTCTAGCTTGTGCTAGAGGTCATCCTACTGATAAAAAAGTGAGAAGTCTGGAACTGTGCTTTAGGGAAGGTGTACGTTGTATGAGTTCCTAAGGGGATACCGCGTTAGGAGAAAGTGTGTCCTTGCACACTATATGAGCCACTTTATCTGAGAGTTGTAGAGAGGTATATATAGTTCCCTCTGACAGTACTGAAAAAGCAACGAACCCTCACTGTCTACACACTCAGATACTCCGATACCACGTTTAGGTTTATCAAATTACAACGAATCACACATATGTGAACATATGCTATCTTCAATCTTTTAATCTTTCTGGTTGATTACTGTCTGTACATGATCTTAATTATTGCTTATTTTTTGAGCCAAAAAAAAAAGGTTTTGTTTGCCAGTTTTAATAAAACCTGTACCGCGATTGCATCCACTTAAGTCGACCCATTGCATCCACCCGAGTCCGACAGCTATACACTGAAGACATATGGGTTTGAGATCAAAAGATAAATATAAAAAGACAGCATTTTATCTTTCATTTCCTGAAAATTACATCTAGATGTGTTACAAAACTTACAACATAGCATCTTTGGTGGCAGACAACCCAATTTTTTGGTGAGAAAATGTAGTTTAAATGTATGGCAGCAAGTATGGCGGTGCAGTGGGTAACGCTGTTACCTTACAGCAAAAGCCCCTGGGTTTGAGTACCTGGCCAAGCAACTTGGTTTTTTATGTGTGGAGTTTACATGTTCACCATGTGTCTGCAGGGGTTTCCTTCACAAGTCCTGGTTTTCTCCCACAATCCAAAGATATGAACTGGTGAACTGGAGATACCCCTCACTGCCTAGGAATGGAATAGTGACCTGTCCAAGGTGTTTCCCAGCACCCACCATGACCCAGTAGTAAGACAAGCAGCTTAGGTAACTAGACAGGTCATTTTGTTGTATATCCCTGCCTTGCAATAACTGCATCAAGTCAGTGACCTACTGACAACCCAAACTGTTGCATTTTTCTATTTTCCATAGGCTTCTACTTTTTTTGACATGCTAAATTTTTTAGATGCCAAAATATATCAAGAACCCCTAAAGTCAGCTGCATCCCCAACATCATGAGAATAAATGATTTTCAAACAATACATTGGGTTTACTGCAAAGTAAATGCCTCATCAGCAGTGCCTCAAGCAGAGTCTGAAATGACTTCTGGAGGCTGACATTTTAGTCTGACACCAATCTGTTCCCCTTTGTAGATGACTCATGAAATCTGTTTTGCTTCAACTTTATTTGAATACTCTATCGCTGATAACTCCACAGGCTCACCCGAAAACAATTTGCTAACCGCACCAGGTTTCACCTTTCTGCCTCCACAGGGCTCTGACACCTTTCAGAAATCCCTAGATGAATTGGTAAAGTAGCCAGAAGAATTGTCAGAGGACAATGGTCTGGGCTGTTTTTCATTTTCAGAACAAATATAAGAAAATAAAAATATCTAATAGAATGGAGGAAAGAAGATGTTGGCCCAAATCACCATTTAATCATTATTAGGAGTAAATTAACTATATAGATTTATTATTTGTTAGGATGAGAGGGTGGGTTTAAATTTCAAAACACCTCTTATTGTTCAGCTAATATAATTCCTTCTTCTTCTACCACCCCACTAATAATTCAAAATAAGAGATATAGTGTTTTTATAAAGTGTTTTTATTAATAAAAACATGATAACAGGATGGGCCTTCATCTTCTGCAACGCTGATATTCAAAATAAATAAATGAATGAAATTAATTAGTAAATCCTGTCTAATACACTAGCTATTTATTTCTGTAACTAATTTATTTCTGTAATTGTAACAGATTATAATAATCTTCACTCTCTGCCAAATCAATTCTTTAGTGAGACTAAAACTGAGCTATTTGTTCTAAAAGCAAAGCATGATGTTGGGTACAAACCAAACACAGCCCAACACCGAGGTTACACCATTACAGTGGGCAACTAGTGTTGCTTTAAGTAGGAAATCTTATGTCATTATGTTTTGTGTTTTGTGTTCTTCAGAGAATCAGTGGCATGACCTGAAAATTGTTCTTGATAAATATTCTCTGTTTAATTATTCAGTGCTACTGAGGAATGGCAAAATCGAAATGTGCAAATTTCACAGTGACTCATCTCAAACAAATCAAAGCGGTATTGTTTCTGTAGACTTTCACCAATGGAGTGAAACAAAAAATTCCATTCTGAATAGCTTAAATGTGATAATAATTACTGGGGATAAATACTTTCTGTGGGAATGTAAACGTCAAAAAGTGTCTCAAAAATATTAAAATTATAACATTATTTCAAATAGAAAACATTTACAATGATTGACTAAAATTAATTTTTTAAGTAAAAGTGACAAAATAATTCTGGCGAAATGCTTTCAGAAATGTTCTTATTATGCCAGTAGAGAACTTGTAAGGTTAGAGCCAGAAATTCGCAGAGACAGGTGTTAGGACACAAGTGCCGGTTTACTACACAGTCTTGAAAACACAGGCAAACGAATATAACAGAGCAGTAGCTGGAATCAGGGTTGTGGAACAATAGCTGTGCCAAAAATCCAAACTAACATGACTTGGCACAGATAGCATGGTGAGCTAATACCCTGCAAAACAACAAGGGAAGCTAAGGGACTAATATACAAAAATACCCAAAAACTGTAACAGAGCAAATTCAAAACAAGTCAACCACAAAGTTAATAGTCTGGTGACTGGGAATAGGTGGGAAATGAAATAACATAACCATAACTAGATGCAGCCATCTTGGCTGGCCACTGTGTATTCTGAGAGGTATAGTCATGGGACATAGGAACATAGGAACATAGCTTGGACACGGTAAGCGTGAAACTCTAACAGAACTAGGTTCATACAAAGCGGTGTTTTCCCAAACATAGCTCTAAAAATATTTTTACTAAATCCATGCCTTGCTGACACCCGTTTACACAAGTCTAACATCTTTATAATGATTTTTTTATATATATTGTAATAAAACAATATTAAAATGATAGTTTCTTCCCTAAACCAAAAAGATTTTATTTCTAATGATTTATAGCCTACAAAACCTCTTGCTTATATTTAGCTATGCAGCAGTTACCACCTCCACTATTCACCCTACGCACACGATCAGCCTTTTTGTCAGCGTATAGTTGATTTTTTCTACAGAAAACCACACACTAACACACACAACACAAATTCTTTTATTATTAATTGTGCTAATTAATAATAACAGCTCTGGTTTAACATCAGTTGACTATTATTTTGACCAGCAGGGTGCAGAAGAGGAAATCTTGGATTGACCAATAAGGAGCATTTACAAGTTTAGCCCCACCCACTATACCAAACAATTTATTAGTCTTAGAGAAAAACATGTTTTCTTTATTACCAACTGAAAACAAAACAAAAACAAACAACCAAACAAACACACAAACATCAGCTTAAATAAAATAGAAAAATAAATTGACCGGCACAGTTTTAATGCTATTTATGGTATTACTTTTACATGTTTATTATAAAGCTGTTGATGAGTTAATAGTCACTGAGAATATCAGCATCACTGTTCACTCATATCAATTAGAGGAGTATAATGTTTTGTGAAGTAAATAAAAGTATCCAAACTCACCTGATAACTTGTCAGTGTCAAGGTTGCTGGAATGGGGAAGAAGAAAATGAAAGAAAGTGGTAGTTTAATATAAGGAGAGTTATTTTTATACTATCCTCGTTGTAGCAGATCCTGGTAGTTTAAAGAGATTTGTAGATTAATGATACCATTGTATGTATTTAAGAGTGCAGTCGGGTCTCTGAATCAAAATGACAAATATTGTGTCATTATCTGAACACTTATGGGCCTGACTTTACATTGTTCACAGTATAAAAATAAGCAGCTTAAAAGTAATATATGGTGCACTTACATATAATCAGTAGCTTTAAGACAGATAAGTACAATTTAAATCAAGCATTCAACTGTATGGCTGTTCCTCATTAGCTGTTCTTAATTAGCAAATAAACTTCAGTTTAAAACTGGATATCATTCTCATATTTGGTCTAAACTGTGGCTTGCTCTATGTGTGAAATGTACATACAATCCTAATTCCCTTTACTTGTCCCTGACCTCTAGTTTTGAAATGCCCTCAACCGAATAGTGGCCCTGCAGAGTAGGAATTGAAAGTTTTCTCCTGGGAAATGGGACACCACTTGTTAATGTCATCATTAGAATGAAATTGCTGCTCCACACTGATTTCAGAACAGAGGTGCAGAAAATTTGTTGCTGGATTATTTTTCAAGCTTCATACACAGGACATGGAAAAAAAATGTAGTGTCGATCACAAATCCTCATAAACACACTACTGTTCTACTGACATTTTGAATTTCTGAAATATGTGTTATAATGATTCAGCGACAGTCTTATGCATCTATTAAACTGGCTTCCTTTATTTATTTATAAATTTTTTTTTTTTTGCATAATTATTTTCAAAGAAATACATACAAGATATAGCTGCTCTGGTGCTCCATTTTACACCACCTCAGTTTCTAACACATTCGGAGATTTTTTTATCACTCTGTTTGAAGACTGCATCTGTTCGGAGGGCCATTTAGAGGGCTAGATGACCACTAAGTGGTAGCACCAAGTGGTAGAATTGGGACTGAGCTGTAATCTTGAGCAAAGAAACTTGCACTAAATAATTGCTTGGACTTGTCTCAAGTGCTCCCTGGAGGAAGTAATGGAATTTTAATAGAGGTGAGACTCAGTGGGCTAAATTAAAAGCAAAAATAGGGCTCTTTAATGATTTACATTAAATAGCACACACAGACACACACATATACATGTTGTGGCTGAACCACTCTGTTGTAAAATGGCAGCTGTTTGACCTTGTTTGCTCAGACTGATGGTGATTTGTTACTGATCATGCACTCCTTTGAGTTCGCTCAGAGTTCTTTCATCATGTTTAATGACATCTAGATGACAGGTTGGGGCTAATTTCTGTTAGATAGGTTTATGTTTAGACATGGCGTATATCATTCAGACATGTCTATGTATATCTATTAGGATGTATAACGTTACCAATATTTAATAATGCTTTTTTGGGGTAGCAAAGAGGCAAGAAGTTTATTCTGATCCCTGTAATCTTTGGCAAAGGAGGACTATTAACCAGGCCAAAAAATGCACCAGCCTCTGCATGTCTAACGGCTGGATTAATACTTTAATGAGGATGCGGGAGTAGGGTTTTTGTTACAGAGAGCCAGATGCATGCTGAGTATGGAATAGATCTCTATTCCAGGCCCACGGGACTCTAATTTACTGTAGATTTTTGAATACAGTAATTATCAAGCAATT
The DNA here is from genome assembly GCA_028565595.1 of Duopalatinus emarginatus. Lineage (NCBI taxonomy): Eukaryota > Metazoa > Chordata > Actinopteri > Siluriformes > Pimelodidae > Duopalatinus > Duopalatinus emarginatus. The sequence goes on along the minus strand of JAOVVF010000017.1, from coordinate 9,570,007 downwards.
GGTTGCCATGATTGCAGATTGTGCACCCTTTTAGAAAGTGTCTGTGAAGTGTTTTGATCATACAATGACAAACCAAAATTGAGACCATTCCCATGTGGTCCTACACTGCAGGGAATTTTAGGCATTAAAACCAAGTCTTTCTTATGTTCTTTCAAACCTGACTCTGTAAGCTGTATATGAAATCTTCACCGGTACCTTGATGTTTTCCCCTATTTTTAACCATGACAGCTTTCAACTTTTTTCAAAAGCCAAAAGCTCAGCTACGGCTTGTCACAGGAAACAGTAATTAAGGGGAACCAAAAAGATCCCATATATGGTATAGATTAAATAATGAGGGATAAAATTCCGATAGTACATACTTTGTCTGTCGCCCGTCGATTGAGTAGAACAGCTCCTGAAGCTCTTCAGTCGTGAGAATCCCATCAGAAAAGTAAGCCTTGAATTCCTCAAAGGAGAGCTTGCCATCATCTACCACAAAGAGAAAAAAAAGGTTTGCGAATTACAATTCTTAAAGGAAAAGGTAATCAAGCACTTACCACCAAATATTGTAATCAAAGACATATTTAATATGACTATAATAAATAAATATGATTGTTACACAAATGCTTATTTTTCATAACTTCAGTTAAGTTCAGTTAGACCAGATGGACCTGGGTACACTTCTAGTAGACTGTTACTTTACGTTACGGCATGTAAAAATATTATAAAGGCTGTAATCTACATAAAAACTCGGCTTGAATTAATTACTAATATAACACTCATTGCGAGATATCTATGACTGAACAGTTTTACTCTCCATTAGGATCGACTCATCAGGTATAACATTTATAATATATAGTATAATATGTAATTTATATACAAGTATATAATCCAGATAATGTACTTCTGTAAAGTTGTTTTGGGACAATGTCCATTATTAAAAACACCAAACAAATAAAACTAAACTGGATTAATAATTCTAAAAGATGAGGCCTCAATGCTACCAAAACAACAGTAAGTATATTTTGTCCAAACATAATTTTTTAAGCAATATGTCTAATAGATATAAGGGACAATCTAAATTGAACACAGCAGTACATATAATCTGTTCTCTCCACTCCACTATGTTTAATATCATATAAAACTAGAGAAGCTACTCTTCCTAAGCATAACATAGCCTGAGCTAACCAGCTCATGTCATCCACATAGCATAGTAACAGTCACAATGTACTGACACTGCCAGTATATTCTCTGGGGTCTTACCTATCTAGTGAAGCTATTCTTGACCTATTTTGGGTATGTCTGTCTAGGCAAATCATATGTCCCAGCACCCAAAAAGTAATTCATGTATATGGTTATATATGGTTGAATCTTGTTAAAAAATTATTAAATCAAATTTAATAAATAAAAAAGTTTTTTTCCAGTACTTGCAATCCAACATAAGTCAAACGGCTCAACACTCACATAAGGATTTATCACATATATAAGTGGAGTCATACACCAGTCCTTATAGATGAAATAGCATCTGGCCTCCATACTCTTGAATCTAGGCTCGTGCAGTATCCTTCATCAATCGTGCTGATAGGGAGCCTAACAGAGCACACACCCTGGAAGAACTCAAATATCAAATCACCAGTCTGAGCCCTTAGTGCACAGCTTGATGGTGCCATATGTGACCTAAATCACAGCAGGCCTAAACGCTGAGCATTGCTCTCCTCTGGGCACTTTCATTTCATTTCATTTTTCCACTTATTGTGTTCAAGAGCTGCATCAAGCTGCTCAATCATGATGACCCAACATCAAGTACATATCACACTTCAATATTACAGCACAAATTTAGCATTTGAATTAAAAAAAATCAATAAAAGTTCACACCACAATGAAACACTTTAGTGTGCTGAGCTGTAGAGTCTGTGGTGAGTTTCTTGCCCAGGCCGGGGCCTTATGACTGATCTTTTTTTAGCTTAGAAAACTTTCGGTCATAAATTAGGTGTGACAGCTGAGAGACTTGAAGGAAGAGGAAAGATTGAGTCAACATGCAGAGCCAGAGCAGAAGAAAATCTCAACCAAGGTGTCTGACTGTGACCCTTCTTAAAAAGAATTGGGATATAATAAAAAAGGGTAAAACTACCTGAGTCAAGGATGACTTTGTATGTGAGAATGACACATATTACAAAAGAACAGCATGACAAGGCAATGTTCCCAAGCATCAATCACTGATCACTGCTGTTCCTCAAACAACCAATTACTGATCACTATTGTTCATAACAACCAATTACTGATCACTATTGTTCATAACAACCAATTACTGATCACTATTGTTCTCAAAAAGGAACCATCATTCTCAACAACCAGTGACTGATCACCAGGATCACTGAGACTATTCACTAATCACATCAGTATAGACCATGATGTGATCAGATGACTTCCTTTTTTAACATTTAAGCTTCTTTACTTTAAAAATAACTGGTGACTGGTTTTCAGTCTTGCAAACTTGTTAAATGTTTATTCATTTCTGACCTTCAAACTCTAATAGCTATTTCTGTGTTTTGCCCTTTGTCTCGTCTTCTTGTGAATAGATTTGAGTTGAATGGTCTTAGATTTTGCACATCTCACAAAATGAACTGGAAAAAAAAAATCTTTCGAGACACTCTAGGTGACTGACATGCTGGCTAAATGACCTGACTTATAATTACCCAGGAGGGTGAAAAGGTTCATATTATGGCCTGTCAGAACAACATCCAAGAACTCGGCCTCAGCTCGGTTATTTCAAGGACAAATTTAGCAGCCATCTGGTCCCAAGTACCTTTGCGGAAGGAGACATCCCTGATCAGCATCTTTAATCTGCTCCCCTTTTGACTTATTGCTTTTAATCTTCAATCTTTAAAGAGCACCAGGAAAAAGGAAAGCAGACCATTTACAATATGCAGTCAAAGAAAGAGAGAAAGAACGCATATATCCATTTTTTCAGCAATGCAGAATAAAAGAGCTTACCAGGTTCGTTTTCTCACTTGTCATGTCTGTAGTATCACTGGGGGCTTTCAAATAGGAAATCAAAGAAGCGCGAATGCACAGTGTTTGGACATTATCTGCTATATTGTTGCTTGTGCATAGGTTTGGCCATGCTATTGGGATGTGTTTTGTTAGAGCAGACTCCCTCAAAGAGGTGCAAAAGGTAAGTACCTAAACCGGAAAGTGCCTACCAGCAAGGACACAGTTTTATGGATTATTATTGCAAGGTCAGCCCTAAGAGGTCTCAGTAGGGGAGGTGTGCTGTCAAGCAAAATTCTAGTGCTCTGTAAGAGCTTCACTCTGCACACTTCAGTCTGAAGGTTGGTGTTTGATGTACAGCCTACAAGGAGATTAAATTCCCCAGAGAATTTCATCTACTCTTCTGCTCTGTCTTACTCAGACTAAATCAGAAGGGGTGGTTCATCTGATTCTCAGAGCAGCAATAAAATATCCTACAGTAACATCCTACTTTATTATTATATGGTTTATTTTAAGTGGTATGTATACTTTAATTTGGTGTTATTGAAAGTTGGTAAATTAAAAGTTGGAAATAACCTGTGAAGAATCATGCAGATTCATTATCTTCTGTGTGTGGTGAATTACAAGCAGGAATTGGACACAAATGCAGGTTTGATTCACCTTAAAAACCAGTCAAACAAATCCAAAACACAAATCCATAATAAAAGAGTCAAGGGTCATGCAATGCACCAAATAAGCTTAAATGGTCAAACAACAGGCAGAAAGTCAAAAAAACAAAATAGGCCAACCATCAGAGAACCTATGGCTTAGTATAGGTAGCACAGCATCTTAATACTTCACAAAGAAGCACTAAAAACAAAGGGCTTAAATATACAAATACAAATAAAGCTCAAAACAGGTTATAATAATAATACACATAATCATATATGCAAAACAGGTGGGGAAAATACAACAAAATCTCAGTAGACTGAGAACTAAAGTATCAGGTATGGGCACGGCCATTTTGTGTGGTCACGGTGGATTCTGGGAGTTGGAGTAAGAGACCTATTTAATTGAATCAGTTAAAAACATTTATTATTCCATTTTTAAAACCTACATACAGTATATTTTAAGCTATGTATTTATAGCTATGCTATATAAGTTTTAATAAGTTATATATTATATAATATTTAAAAAATTATCTGTAGTTTTTCACCCCTGTACAATCATTTATTTCAGGTTTTTGACTTATTTAGTACTTATTTGTCTTCCCCCTGTATTAGAAGACTTGAAAAATGAAAGCTTCTAGCACTTACTGTCCATTACCTTCTACCCTAAACCATTTTGTAGAAACATCAGACCTCAGCATGGCATTCCAATAATCCTCCCAAATTGCTGTTCATATCATGTAAAGGAAATCGCCTCTGTCTAAATCACATTCCTATGCTTTTCAGATAGCCAACTTGTTAGCTTGGTCTTCAATTCATTCATCGTCTGTAATCACTTTGCCCTAGTCAGGGTCGCTGTGAAACTAGACCCTCAGGGGTGAACACACACTGAATGGGAGTCCATTGCAGGTCACCATGCACACCCAATCCATATACTCATTTCCCTCTTTGGCAATTTAGTATAGTAAGTCCACGTCCTGGCATGAGAAGAAATTAAAGAACATAGAGAAAACCCACACTGATCTGTTGACAACTTATGAAACCCAGATGCTGACAGAAAGCTGAGCTCAGGATTGCTCAGGGACTGCGATGCAGCAACACTTAGTTTGTAAACTATTTATAAGACTCAAGTAATGAGGTTGTGTCAGCTTGCATGTCTCAGTAAAGTACCTCACTGAAAACAACTTGCTCTAAAATGAACAAGGGTGTATTTATAGCTAAAGTTCAGTTCTCCTGGTCTGGACCAAAGCAGGAAACACGGTTGCATTTTAGTCCTCTTTGCTTAGCATTCACACTGGAATTTTTAACATTGAACTGAATATATTTGGTCTGTGCTGCCTTTATTCTACTGAACTGCAACACAATTCATCTGGTAGCGTATCAGGTGGGTCTCAGTCCCCTAATTTGGTATGCACCTAGGTTTGGGTATCAGTGTTCACACTTGTCCACACACCCTAAGATACAAGTCCTACTCTTAACATTATGTTCGAATTGATCCCTCAGGCCTCAGCTAACAAACATCATTTGAGCTAATCAGCTACACATCTCACCAGGAATTCCCCTATTGGGAAATCTTTAGACATCGTCAACAGGTGTGTGCTAATAACAGCACTAGACGATATCCAAGATTTGTGACACTTTAATCACAACATGTTAGAACAACACGTCTGTCTTCACCAATCAACATCCCCATGTTAAATAAAGCTTACTTTTTGTGTTGAAATCATACTGGTGTTTGTTACTATGCCTCTGTAATCGAGTCTGCCCTCTCTATCGAACAATCAATAGGCTAGAAATCCAATAGCGTTTATTTAAAGTAAGAATAGAGCCTGGAATGATTCACCACTGGACTGAGTGTACAGTTTTTTTTTAACTGCGCAGTTAAAAAAACTTCCACTAGAACTGGAACATTTACATTTATGACATTTTGGCAGATGCTCTTATCCAAAGCGACTTACAAGGTTACTGGTATTACAGGTAGGTCAACATAGTGTTAGGAGTCTTGCCCAAGGGCACTTATTGGTGTAGCACAGACTGGCTGCCCAGACAAGGAATTTAACCCAGGTCCCTACATGGAAGCCCAATGATGTTACCACTGTACCACACCAACCACAATCAACAAGATTTCCAAAAGCTTCAGTTCTGTCCTCCAAAGGATGACTGGTTGCACTATTTCATGCACTCGTTATAAGTACAAACACTAAGCATAAAAAAACATACACACATGACTAAAACAGAGCCCATCCTGAGTGCACCCAAAATCATTGGGCGCACGGCAGGAATACCTCAGACAGGGTGTCAATCCATTGCAGGGTACCACACACACACACCCATTTACTTACACACTCGCACTTAGGGAAATTTAGCATACCCAAATCGCCTGCTATGTGTGTTTTTCAAGAGGTGGAAGGTAACCACAGCACCTGGCGAAAACCCACATGGACATGTATGCACACACACACTATCTGCAGTGCCACCATAAAAATAAATCTGATTTAATATAAAGTAATATTTTGTTTAATATAATATTTTTAATATACTATGTTAAAATGACCTAAGCAGTGTTAATGTCATTGTTCAACTTACCAGTAAATATTTTTTATCCTATTTAAATTCAATAAAGAAAATATCACTTAAGACCAGAATTAATCAGCCTGAAGCCTTACTAATTCATTTCCAGCTTTTGTGTACTCAGGCTAGTCAGAGGATATAGAGCTTTGAAATCTCAAATCTGATCTACCCAGCCCTCCCATCTGTCCACAGCCTGGTCTTTATCCCTTCTTCTGTTCACTCTATTTCCAGATTCTTCTGCTGTGCATTTGCAACACCCATCCATCTTCTCTGCTCCTCTCCCCTCTCTCAGTACCCAACCATATCAAATAGGTCCATTTTTCTACCTAAATCCTCATTTTACTAAGTTTGGAGATAATCCGAGAATGAACTTGCTTATCTTGGGCTTATACTTTGTTTTGATGATCATTGCTTTATAATAAGAATATTGTGACTGCGTCACCAAAGTAAACATACAGATCTGATTTTAAGTTTATTTTTTCACTCACCTAATTACTCAGCCCTCCGCTAGACTGTGAGCTACTAGAGCTACTGCACTTCTCAGCTCTGTGCACAAACTGGAAGTAATTTCCCAGCAACTTAAACTGATTATTATGATTATTATGTTGTTGTTATTAGTCCAGCCTTATATTACGCCTTTGTGTGAATAACTAAGGCACGATGCAGAAAATAACGTAAGCTCTACTATATTAAACTGTCCTGAACAATTAGACATTAGGTGTAGGTTAACAAGTTTGATATCATATAAATTCCTTAATAAATCCATATTTATGCAAAAGTTTTATGTATATTATGATCAGAAAGACTGGTCTGACTAAGGTGTCTGGTACAACCTGTCACCATCTACGCAGACACCTCATCAAAATCCCAAGACTGAAGAAGTAATACAAGTTAAGTAACAATAACAATGTATAAATCACATTTTTATTAGATAAATAGTCTTGTATCAAAACAAGTAAACTGTATTGGAAAACATTAATATGGCATTATAACACTGCATAACTGAATGCTTGATTCTGATTGGTAATTGGATGTGTGTTATTTCTGTATAACAGCACAATTAATTCTGGCCATAACATGAATGATAGGTTAATATTAACAAGCTCATTCTGATACGTCAGATTATTGTTTCCATAGTGACGGTTCATACACAGAGAATTGTAAGGCAGACACTCAATATGATCCATTGGCGTCGGAAGCATTTTTAATGTGGGGGGGAAAACATGGATAAGATGAGATGAGAATTTTTAATGAATTAGATGCCCTTTTCTTGTATTTTGGTGTATTTTTTAACAGATTTAAATGATAGCTATCATTAAGCTAGCTGATAGATCTCCTAA
>JAOVVF010000017.1:9532383-9547797 GCA_028565595.1 Duopalatinus emarginatus | reverse complement strand
CCTGAGATGACAAAAGGAAGAAACCTTGAGAGAAACCAGACTCATAAGGGAACCCATCCTCATTTGGGTGACACAGATAGTGCAGGTAGCCAGAGAATTAAAGTCTGTAAACTAATTCATGGTTTCTACATCTGTCCATTATGGTGTATTGTAGACTGTCCATGTCCATGGAGGGTCAGATGAAACTGCAAGAAGATAAGGGGGGTCAGAGTGGATTAGGCAGGGTTTGGGGATCTGGAGGAATCAGGACTCAGAGTTGCTGGTATCTCCTGGTGCCTCAGCCATAGCAGGTGAAGCTCATCAGAATCAGAACTCAGAGTTGCTGGTATCTCCTGGTGCCTCAGCCGTAGCAGGTGTAGCTCATCAGAATGGAAGATGAGAAGGGAAAACTGAGAGTTAAGTATGATTTTTATGTAATGGTCACTTTAAATATAAGAAGTGCAGAGAGCAAGCAGAAACTCCGGCTGACTAGCTAAGACAGCATAACTACAAGGGAGAACCAGAAGGTGGCACAGACATGAGGGCGTCCTGGGACACAATGCAGCCAGCCGCTCCACTGTCATCAAACCTGAGTGAGTCTAGACTGTTTTCAGCCTAGATTTAAAGACTGAGATTGTGTCTGAATCCCGAACACTAATTGGAAGGCTGTTCTATAGTTGTGGGGCTCTATTAAAGAAGGAACCCCCCCCCTCCCTTCTGTAGCCCTCGTAATTCGAGGTATCAGCAAATAGCCTGCACCTTTTGATCGAAGTAGGCATGGATGATCGTAAGAGACTAGAAGTTTGTTGGATTACTGTTATACTTTTAATTATTAAGGGCTTTCCACACTAAGTTTCATCTCTGTCTTTAGACTAATAAAAGGACGCCATATTTTATTAAACTCTAAGTGAATGTTCATTATAATTGTGTTGAATTTGTCCCCCTACAGATGCGTCTGAGTCTCAGCAGCTCCTGTTAATGGCTTCACCATGAAGGCCCAATTACAGATAATAGGTGGGTATTTCTGGAAACATGGGTGCCCCTGATTAAACCAATTCATATTTGATGGCGTGGATTATATGATACGTAGAACTGTTTTGTGATTGTCAGTCCGAGGTAATTTTCTCTGTGTGTGTTTATGATTGCTTACTAGTTTTGTCAGCTAAGTTGAAAGAGAACAAGAAGAACTGGTTCGGGCCTAGTCCGTATGTGGAGGTAGCTGTAGATGGCCAGTCAAAGAAAACGGAGAAGTGCACCAACACTCACAGTCCCAAATGGAAGCAGCCACTCACAGTGTAAGTTTGAACTGATGGGATGCCTTGTTGTGTTTGCAGTTTTCTGTCAGTTATAGATTACATTGGTTTTATTTTTCATTTTGCTTTTTTTAATGTCCTCTAGAATTGTTACCCCATTCAGCAAGTTAATTTTCCGTGTCTGGAGTCATCAGACTCTCAAAGCAGACATGTTGTTGGGAATGGCAACGTTAGAAGTCAGTGAGACCCTCAAATCCAATGACATGAAGAGTAAGTCCTGTTGTCTTTCACATCTATGCTCAGTAAACTGTCAGTTGTGTGTGACATACTCCCTGCCTCACAGTTGAGGAAGGCAGGTGAACTGGCTAAGTCCAAATTCACAAAGACGTTTACAGAAACTGCAGACTCGCTGGCCATGTGACTGAGGCACAAGCATGAAATATTACCTCGAATTGCAAACGCAAATGAATCAGCAGCACTGATGGTGATGTGGTGAATTAATTATTTATACTGAGTGTCCTTTTAAGATATCAAGCATTTTAATACTGTGTGGAGCTGCCCTGTATATAGGAATCTGGTGGGTGTTCAACATAAGAAAAAAAAAATTAGGTGACTTTTGGAACATATCCTAACAAGCAGCTTTAGATTGAGCCTAATGTCATATGAATTTGGGCAACAGACAATAAAATGAGGTATGAGGTATGGTCCCCAATACATTTTATGCCATAAGACTCACCCTTGTTTGGGTGGATCATCTGACCTGGTTACTGTACAGACGTACCTAAAAATTTCCTCTTGGAATTGCAAGGTGAAAGCCAAAAATTGTCCAAACTCCAGTTATACTAAAACGTCTTTTGCCCACATTTTCTTATTAATGCTTTCGGTACTAGGTCTCTGTCTCCCCAGTCAACACTGTGCAGGTTTGAACGTGTTATTTGTCAGAACGTGTTATTTGTCAGTTCATTTGTGACTGCAATGCAAGCAAAAATGGCTGCCCCACTTGTGATTTGCATGAAAGAAGAGCAGCGTAAAGTGAAAAAGATTCAACAATCAACAGTACTCTTACTGTGATATGCTCACTGAAGAGCTGAAGCCCAAAATGTAAACAACACGCAAAGGACTATCCAAGGGTGTTGTGTTGTTGCGTATATGTCTCTACGCCACTGGCCATACTGTCCCCACACTCAAAAAATCTTGTTTTGAGTTGTTCCTCCCTATAGTCCTGATCTTGCCCTATCAGACTGTTTGGTCTCCTGAAAGACGCCCTAAGAGGACGAAGATTCACGTATGATGAAGTGGTGAAGACGGAGCATTTCTGTCTCTCAGCTCAGCCTAAAAATATTTTTTTATGAAGGAATGTGAAAGCTTGTTGACAGACGGAAAAATTGGATTAAAAAGCAGAAAGATTATGTTAAGAAATAATGTATTTGTCTTTTCAGGAAGTTGATAAATAGATCAAATAATACAGACCATATAAAGACCATACTGCTTATTCTAAACACCCTTTCATCAGCACACACAGTACTGACTGACTTATAGTGTTTAAACTGTTTATAATCCCAGATTTCCTAGTGGCCATCTAAATCTGCCATTTTTTGACCATGCATATTGTTAAATCAAACTACAGATAGACGTGAATTGAGCTTCATTATTATTAACCTTAATAACCACATTTCTTGTATGTATTCCCTTGTAATTTTGCTCTTTTGTTGTCTTAGTCCACGAGGTGATACGGACTCTGCCTCTGCGTATAGATATACCTGGCAGTGACTTGGTGGGAGATTTGTCCGTGTGTCTGGATGGAATGCAGGTGGATCCTGAAACGTTTGCTTCTGAGGAACAAAAACACAGTAAGACATTTCCTGCCTAACAAAATGTCGGCTCTGCTCATGTTTACATGTGTGTGGGGGGGAGGGGGAGGGCATGAAACGCAGTTTACACAAGTGTTCACTGATATGCAGAAGAAATACCACACAGGAATGAAATAATGTCAGAAACTGAATGTGATCCACCTTTAAAAGCAATCCACTGCAGATTCACTGTGCTATGTCAGTTAAGACTGAAAGGCATGGTAACATCTGCATGTATTTTCACATACACGCACCTCAACATGAAACAAAAAAAAACAATGCTGTTTGCAGCTTGTGTGAATTCTTTGTGTGTCTTTTTTTCTGTCAGATGGTCTACCAAATAGGGAATCCAAGCAAGAGGCAGGTGGAAGGTATAACAGCTTTGTCATTTTTTTTATTATTAATATCCATTCTCTTATTTATTATTAATATCCATTCTGTAATTTATTATGTATCCAATATTATACTGTTTTATGGCATAGCACAAGATTTTTATACTGTATAGAACAGTGTGTGTATTGGTGTGTCTCAGATCGAGTCGAGATTCTTCACCCTCCAGTGACATTGCTGATGATTCCTCTCTGCCCAATGGTCATGCTGTTGGAAGTACAGGGTCTCCCTCAACTTCAGCAGGAGCTCTAAGACCACCAAGGCCACCCAGACCCCAAAGACCACCTCCTCCTTCTCCCCAGAGACCAAACTCGTCCACAGGTACCTCTTTCCTCCTTGTTGTTGCTGCATATTTAATTGATCGAACCTGAGAATGCACTGCAGGATACTTTTGAAACTTATTTGTAGTAGCATTATTGTTTCTTTAGTTAGTGTAATGAAATATAATATTCAGGAGTTATATTTTGGCTTCATTATTCCACATTCATCATTCTATCCAGCCTCCTCTACCGGCTCTACTCCGACTCATGGCAGTGGTGGTCCAAGTCCAGATTCGTCCCCGCGGCTATGTGTGAATGGAGAGGCAGCAAGCCAGGGATCAAACTCGGGGTCAGGGTCAGCCCTGAGAGTGAGCCCCACTCCCCGCAGAGTGGCCCCCATCAACAACGGCCCTCTTCCGCCTGGGTGCGTTTTTTTTTTTTTTTTTTTTTCTCACTTTATGAAAAAATAATCTTCCATTGTCAGATTCTGAGATATTTGAAAGCACTCTCAGTTAAGGGCTACTAAAATTAAAACTCTGACATTATAATAATAATTATAACAGTTAATAATTGGTAAACTTGATGTAAATTGTCTGACTTGTCTCTCCTTGTGTGTTTTGGCTATTGTAGCTGGGAGCAGAGAGTGGATCAGAATGGCCGTATCTACTACGTGGATCACATTGAGAAAAAGACCACCTGGGAGAGGCCTGAACCTTTGCCTCCTGGGTACTGTGGTTAAATGCATTAGTATTTCCTTTAAATTAACTTGACTAGCCACAGACGTTGACTAAAAGGAGAAAGATTTACACCTAAATATGTACTTAACATATGTACTTGGATTGTTATTGAAATCGTTTTGTCTCGGTTAGCTGGGAGCGCCGTGTGGACCCAATGGGCCGAGTGTATTATGTGGATCACATTAGCCGGACCACCACATGGCAGCGCCCCACTGCAGAGTCTGTGAGGAATTATGAGGAGTGGCAGAGCCAGCGGAGCCAGTTACAGGGAGCCATGCAGCAGTTCAACCAGAGATTTATTTTCGGGGTTAGAACATACACACACATATCTACCTGTTTTTATTGCTCCAGATGAACTTCATGATTTTTCTTTTCATTTCTTCTTTTTGTTCTCTCTCTTAATTTAGCTACAGGATCAGCTAGGGCCAGCTCCTAATAAAGAGTTTGATCCACTGGGTCCTTTACCACAAGGATGGGGTGAGACAGTCATTAATACATTCCCAACCATTAGCATACCTAATCATACCACATCAATCTCACATCCCTGTCCTGTTTAATTGTGTAAAGCATTGATTCCTGAAGTATGAAATTCTGAATTATAAATAGTGGACTTGACCCAGTGTATGAGCTTAAGATGATGTCTCTCTGCTTACAGAGAAGCGAACTGACACAAATGGAAGAATGTACTTTGTTCATCATCCTACACGTTCCACACAGTGGGAGGATCCTCGTACTCAAGGGTGGGAAAGTACTCACCATCAAAACAAATGATGAATCTGTTTCTATAGCTGTCCATAGTTTAGTCCTAAAGTCTATGTTTAAGAAAGAATAGAGTTAATGATGAAAAAATACCAGCTCTGTTCTAGTCAGTTGTATAATATGTATGTGTGTGTGTGTGTGTGTGTGTGTGTGTGTGTGTGTGTGTGTGTGTGTTGTATAATGCGTGCATGGCTCAGGTTGTTGAATGAAAAGCCCCTGCCAGAAGGTTGGGAGATGCGGTTTACTGTGGATGGGATTCCATATTTTGTTGACCACAACAGGAGGACGACCACCTACATCGACCCTCGCACGGGGAAATCTTCACTGTGAGCCTTTCAGCATTCTTTTGCATGTTTAATTGAGAGCTGCTGATGTTTATTACAAAGATGGTTGACGGTATCAGATTAATAGTTGTTCCTTAAGGCTAATTCACTTTACTGGAAGATTTTGGTCAGTGCGTCTTGTCAGTTCTAACTTTCGTCTGTGTTCTACTCAGAGAGAACGGCCCACAGATTACCTACGTGCGCGACTTTAAAGCCAAAGTGCACTATTTCCGCTTCTGGTGTCAGGTATGATCTAAAGCTGCATTTTTATTCAAGTAATTTGTACATATAACTGATTCACAGATCCTGTCTTGTACCATGAATGATTTATTATTTGTTTGCTCATGACAGCAACTGGCAATGCCTCAGCACATCAAAATCCATGTCAGTCGCAAGACACTGTTTGAGGATTCCTTTCAGCAGGTCAGAGTAGTGCGGATGACTTGTTAATCAGTTGCTTCAGCATTCCATATTTACAGCCGTTTATTAGCTGCCAAGTATGACTAATAGTCATAGTTCAAACATTTCTTACCTAGATCATGAGCTTCCACCCACAAGATCTGAGGCGACGACTATGGATCATCTTTCCAGGAGAGGAGGGACTGGACTATGGAGGAGTAGCTAGGTGTGTTTATTACTCAGCTACATGACATCTTGAACCTGTGAGATGTTAGAATTCAGGAGGGCACATTCATAAAACTGTTGCTACTTATTCTCTTTCTTGTACCTGTGTATTTTTTTTATATTAGAGTGTCTTTATTTTAGGATCAGCTGAAACTACTGAAACACGCTAACTTCTAAAGGTGGTTAAAATGGTGGTTAATTAAGTCGTAAATAAACGTCTGTCTGTTTCTACAGCCTACTTCACTTGGGGATTTACAGTAATAGCTGCGTCATGCAGGTCACACACACCTAACTAGGCAACATAGCAACGAACAATATTTGCTGGCTGTAGTAAAAATAATTGTATGTATGTGTCCGTTACAGGGAATGGTTTTTCCTGTTGTCTCATGAAGTTTTGAACCCCATGTACTGTCTTTTTGAATATGCGGGTAAAGACAACTACTGTCTGCAGATCAACCCTGCCTCTTCCATCAACCCAGACCACCTCAAGTATTTCAAGTTCATTGGAAGATTTATTGCCATGGTACACACACATTTTTACTTCATTTCATTAATAAAAAAAATAGCAGCCTGTAAACAGAGACTGCAATAAAGACTGGTTTTATTTATTTGATTCTAATGTGAAGCATATATTTGTGTATGCTGTATAATGCGTGTTAAAGTGGACGTGCAAAAATGGGCGCCTAATTGCCATTTGTCTAATTACATTATTTGTCTCGCTCCATCAGAACTGTTTGTTTTTGTCTGTCTGTTTTGCCCCAGGCTCTGTTTCATGGGAAATTCATAGACACCGGCTTCTCTCTGCCCTTCTATAAGCGGATCTTGAACAAACCCCTGGCACTGAAAGACCTGGAATCCATTGACCCTGAGTTCTACAACTCTCTAATCTGGATCAAGTCAGTAAAACTATTCTGCTGTCTATTTTAAAAAAAATTATCACGACAAAGCAGGGACTGCAAGAGAAAAAAACCCCAGAAAATACAGGGTTTATGATGCTCAGGACAGTTATTTTCCTAAACATGAGAAGATATGCAGTACGGCTTTGAGGAAAGTGATGTTGATATTTTCTCAGAAAGATTTCCCTGATAATGGTTTTTACGCAACTGATGTGTGTGGGTTGGAAATGTCACCCCCATCATCCTTGTCTAAGAAACATGAGGACATTATTTTATGACGGGGGAATAACATGGAGGATTGTAGGCTGGTGATGTTCTTCTAACGATCCTATTACTGAGTAATGTTTGCAATGGTATTTACACACAGGGAGAATAACTTGGAGGAGTGTGGGCTGGAGATGTATTTCTCTGTGGATAAGGAGATCCTGGGGGAGATCACTACTCATGAGCTGAAGCCAGACGGAGGAAACATTCTTGTAACTGAGGAAAATAAGGAAGAATATATCAGGTATTAGCAATGTAAGATATATTGTACTACTAAAGAGGTTGAGCTCCTTTAGAGAGTCTGGTAAACATAGACGGCCTCGGGCTATTTGACCGACTCCTGTATCACGCAAAACTCATGTACTTGTGTTCTATTTTGATCCAAAATGCTCATTCTGTCTAAGTGTTCAGAAGTTTTCTGCTGGAAACCAAAACACAGCACATTCAAAGGCTGTGGCAAGAAAAGTGTACAAAATATACTGGACTAAGTATGATGTGGGCAGATGATCTGAGGGTAATTCAGGAGCAGTTTGTAATTTTTAAAGCCCTCTGCTGCCTGGTTGGCAAATTCACCTCATCAGCTGTTCAATATCTGTACGCTTAAAACATGCATTGCCTTGTAAGGAAAAGTGAGCTGTTCTTTTTAGGTTAATGCCAAATAATGTGAACAAAAGTCTAAAGAGAAGCAATTAGTCAAAACCAGTGTACAGTGATATTGCAGGCCATTTTTAATGTCTGTCAGTGCTGATATTGTTGTCCTGTTTGATATTAAGTGCAACTTGTAAAAATATAAATATAAAAAATGTTATAGTTTTTATATTAAAATATAATGTAAAAATATTATAAACTGCATCTTGTAAAATAGCTGTATTACTAGATGTTTCTAACATTATGGGGATTTTTTTTTTTTATTTTTTATTTATTTATTTTGTCAGACTGGTAGCAGAGTGGAGGTTATCCAGGGGGGTTGAGGAGCAGACCCAAGCTTTCTTTGAAGGTTTTAATGAAGTCTTGCCTCAGCAGTACCTGCAATACTTCGATGCCAAAGAGCTGGAGGTAGAGAACATTACACCCGTTAATTAGTTATTATGTTTCTTTAAACCCCACCCACCATTGAGACGTTTATCATAACACCACGTATTTTACAGTATAAGCCCATGTGTTACCTTAGGTGATGCTGTGTGGAATGCAGGAGATTGATCTTGCAGACTGGCAGAGGAACACAATCTACAGACATTATGCTCGCAGCAGCAAGCAGATCATCTGGTTCTGGCAGGTAAGTCTGGCGTCCTGTTTACAGACACTCATAAAGCACTTTAAAAGCTGAGCTATGTGCTTGATAGAAAACTTCCTGTAGTCTCAGTCCTTCGCTCTCTATTTGTAGCTCATGAAAGAAATGGACAATGAGAAGAGGATGCGTTTGCTACAGTTTGTGACTGGGACTTGCAGGCTTCCTGTTGGAGGGTTTGCTGACCTCATGGGTGAGTGTGTAATGAGCCACACCCATTTAATGAGTTAAACTGATATGACTAATTTCCTTGAAGGATCCTTAAAAAATGAATATAAGTCCTGTCTTATTCATTAGGGAGCAATGGACCACAGAAGTTCTGCATTGAGAAAGTGGGAAAAGAGAACTGGCTTCCCAGAAGCCACACATGGTGAGTTTAATATAGCACAGATTTTGTGCTACAGTGTCTGATTCTAACTTAAAACAGCATTTATTTCACTACAATAAAAGTCATAATAGGGATCCTTTTTTTTTGTTGTTGTTTCTAATTTACAAAATTAAAATTAAATCCCCACTAAAACTTGCTGGACAGGGGTCGTGATTAAGGCACTAAGCTACTGGGCAACTACTTAGAAGGTCATGACCGCCACGGTGATAAAACATATCCCAACCAAATGCACTAAATACACAATAATTAGATGTTGCCTAGAAATTCCAAAGACCCTGCCAGAAATCCTAAAATAAGCACACGTACAAAAAGTACTGAAGTACCTCACTGATACAGAGCTATGATCCCATATGTAAAGATGGACGAGTCCTTACACTAACCCTAATATGATACCTCTATGCCATGATAATTACTAATGTGTTTAATCGTTTGACAGCCCTAATAAAAACATCAGCCAAGCGTCATAAATGTACCATTTGACAATAAGGTTATTTTGTTTTTCCTATGACAGTTTCAACCGTTTGGATCTGCCTCCCTACAAGAGCTACGAGCAGCTTAAAGAAAAGTTAATGTTTGCCATCGAGGAGACGGAAGGCTTCGGCCAAGAGTGATGCATACATCCGCACTCCTGCATGTCCTTTGCACGTCTCCAACAGCAGGTTACCATTCAGACTTATCTGAGAGAATGCTGCTGAAGGAATGAGAGAGAGAGATGAAATGAAAAGAAACATTCTTGAGAGCACCATTCCTTCACATTACCCAGACTCACATTTCCCCTCTGATTTCAAACTTGAAATGTCACTTTTGTTGTGGTAATGCTGCCTTTGTTAGTCATCTATGCATCAGTATGCCTGGGCTTAAATTAACTGAAACACATACATATACACACTCCTCAGACTATCCACCCTGATTCGCTGGCTTAACGGTTCATATTTTACAAGTCTGTTTTTGTTTGTTTTTTTTGTCTGTTCGCTTGTTTTAACCTTTTCCATGCCTCATTTACAGTTGGGCAGTTATTTTTCAGGCAGCACTTAGAGTAGCTTGACTGTATGCATGCACAGTTAGTTTTATTTCATGGGCTCTCGATCATTTAGGTAGCTGTTTGAGTCTGCTGAGTTTTAGTATTCTGGTCAGAACATTTTCACACTGATAAAGCACTTTGAGATATGAGTTCAATGGCTATGAAATTTGCTTAAGGTTAATAGAGATGGTAAGCATAAGCAAGGGTTAGTAATTAATTTTAAGAAAACCTAGAGAGCATCAGCATCTAGTTTTAATCTCCAGATGACTGAAATCATTCTTCCCATTTTAGAAATGGGTGCATGCTTTTAGAAAGTTAGTCGTCTGCTTTTTTTAACCAAATTCCCCTAACAAAGGAGTTGGGGTGTAATGGTCCAAGTCTGTTTTCATTATATTTGAAAATGATTTTCAAATACCACTTGAGATTTTTTTTTTTTCTTCAGAAATGAGCAAGGCTAAAGATGAATGCATATTTTAATACTAGGATGTACACATCTTCAGGGCGAGTTTTAATTCTGGTTAATGCTTGTAGGCATTAATTTAGGAAATAAAATTATTTTTTAAAAAAGCAAGTTAAGTTGTACCTTGAATGCATTTAAGTTTCCGTTTTAAAGTTGTTTTTTTCCTCTTCATGTTTTCAAGCCCCAGAAATGTGAGCCAATTATCATTAGACGCGAGTCTGACCATGCACTTGTCACTTTCTGGTTTTCTGAGCAGGCTTAGATTTCAGAAGAACTGCCCTGAAAAGCTCTATCCCTTTAAAGACCCTGCCATGCTTCAATGTCAAAATCAATTGTTGAATAAGATCACCAGTAATCATTTGCTTTACAGGTGTTCTACTGCTGGAAGGTGCTTCATTTCCATTACTGGTGTTTTCTTTTTGAGGAACTTCACTGTTGGGGTGTTTGCATTTCTCAGAATAAACTCGTAAAGCAATGCTTTATATTTAATCTGCAATGTTAATGTACCATTCAAAAGCAGAATCTAGCCACATAGATAGAAAGACCATAGTGAGGTCTCTGCTTTCACTGTAGGTCTGATAATATGGTTTTTTGGGTTTTTTTAAAGCAACAAATCATTACATTTTCTTAATATTAGTTAGTATAGCACTAGCTTAACACTCAAATAGAGTTACAGAGAGAGCTCATTCCCAGAAGCTTTTAGTGTGATGTATAACTCCCCTCTCGAAACTGTGAGCCTATTTTCCTAGTTAGTTTTGTTCTGAATAGGTCAGACCTATTGATATTATTTCTTCATGTAGGTACAGTAATAAAGCAGACAAATGCACTGAAGTTGAATTACGTAAAAAAAAAAAAAAAGTGAACAAATCATCAATCTGTAATTTTTGTAATTTACTGAATTAACCTGAATTAGGCAAAAATATGAATATCATGCGAGACGGATTCCAGTGCTGAACATTGAATGGACGTCTTTATTTCTGTGAAATCAACTATTTATTTTGTAACAGTAGTGGTTCTTATTTTTGAAAGAGCTGCAGTGTCAAGGAGTCTTTGTTCGCCCCTGTACGGTTAAATTTACAGACGACATGATGCACAACAGACTTAACAATGAACTAATTATCTTGATTTGAATCCCTCTAGCCAAAGCAAATCTACATATCAATGCTGAGATCATCGACTGTGGTGTGATATTGACTGACAGTGCAGCTCTCAGACTGAAATGATTTGTCAACAGATTGAGTTGTTCAGATGCCCTACACCCAGTTAATGTAATCATGTCTCATGTAATTTGTAGGTAAGCAGAAAGTTTCAGACTGTTTCATCTCTTTATTTTCTTATCTAACAAAGACGTTGTAAATCTTGTAACATTTTAGCTTATCTTTTAATAAGTGGGGTTTAATGTTATTTTGAACGAATTTTATTTTTCTTATGTGGATGTGTACAGTTGGTTGATTCTTGTCAAAATATTCTGAACCGAAGAAATAAATATATAATGCATTACTTGCCCTTGTCACATCCTTCTACTGATTCGTATTAAGAAAACTAGAGCTTCAACTGGCAGTACCTGTTACATTTAATATTTTTATTTTAACTTTAGCGCTGCATTTTTCCTTTTTTTAGGGCTAGCTGTATTTTGTTTCCTAAGAGTCTACAAAATGGTCAGTCATGGTCAGCTCTTATAATAATGCTATTTTTGCACCCAGTTCATTTACTCCTCATTTAAAATAACATCTGTAACATGGTCAATGGATATTTTCTAGGTCATCAAGATCTTAGAAATATGTGCTTGCTTAACTGAAAATACACCAGAACAAAACATTTGATTATTATGGAATTGTAAACTAGGTGATTAAGTCATGTGGTGTTATGCTTTTCATGCAAGAGTGCACTTACTTTTTTTCTCCTTTATTTCCTTACCAAAATAATGTCCTAAGCTTTCCTGATTCTTTAGTATGTTCCTACGTTACATACAACACTGCATCATGCTGCCTGTGGTGTCTGTAAAAAGGCAGAAGTGAGAGACCGAGTGAGAGAATGATGCAGAAAACAGATGGGGCCGGAGCTCAGGAGTCTGGCTTTGTGCCTGTGAGCCCATGTCACGATTCACAAGCATCTATAGTCTTGAGGAATCAGGGTTTGGAAGCTACTGTAAGATATGGAAAGAAAAGGAAAAGAAGTGGTGGAATAAATTCTTATAAAAAGTCATTTGTCTTCATGAACATATGTTGAACACACAAAGCACTAAGGCATATTTAGTCTGAGCCGGACTGTGAGTGCCGTCACATAAGAAAACCACAGGTCTGTGACGCGGATTTAAAACAGTAACTATGGAATGAGAACCACTAAGTAAAAACTCAAGAGCATGGAGGACCACCAATGTTAACCAGTTTCCATTTTATTGTTTGTGCATCGTTATTTTATAACAGACAATTACATCATTTTCATTATCTACTCTTCACTAATAATCAGATGAAGTATTCACAAGTGTGTGCCTGCTGACTGTGTACACAATTATACACGTATCCTATCAGAAATACTAATTCACAAATGAAAAGTTAAAACACTGGGATGAGGCAGGAATATCCCTTTGACAGGATGTTAGACCACTGCAGGGTGCTGCTCATAAAAATTCAGACCTAGGGGCAATATAGTGTAAACTATTCACTTATAGATGCTGTTTTAGGAGGTAGGAGGAAATGAGAGCACCTGAAGGAATCTTGGACATATACATGGAGAACTCATAAAACTCTAGTAAACATGAAAGTTTAATTTCTTTACTTTATTACTGTTTACTGCTCATTGTCTGTTTTTCTTTTAAATAGTAAAAACTTATTTGCATTTCTTTGCATGTGTCTTAGACTTTTGCACAGTACTGTATATAAGGTACCGAATGAAAAAGGTAAAAAAAAAAACAAAAAAAAACACACCCTAATACAGTAAAGGTGGTCGTTTGTGATCCACAGAGCAATAAACATCTCTGTTAATCCAAATCTTAATATCAACACTTTTCAGTTTAAATAATTAATACGCACAAATAAGTTATAGTGAAACCTGTACACAGTTGTTAATTAAGATTATTCTGAGTACCTGGGCCATTATAGCTTTTGCTGAATTTTTCTTTAGCCTGGGCAATTACAATTAAAATAATCTGTATAGCTGTACTGGCAAACCCAGCTGAAACCCACGAAGTCATCAAATGATCTTATAACACTGATGTCTTTTGGAAATTTGGTGACTATCCTAGAGACGTTACCACTAAATATCCCAATGGTCAAATTTTAGTGGTCTGATTTAAGCATTTAAGCTATTGTCTAACATGATTAGCCTACTTATGGTATTACCTTCATCATCTTACTGCTCACTATTAATACAGTCAACAATTAATTAATTAAAAACAATTAAACAATTAAATACAATTAAAAATTAATACAGTCAGCAATTAGATTAGCTATAGCAGTTATGAAGACCCTTTATATCACCAGTGGAAGTAAAAAAAATGTTTATGCACAGTATAAGCCAAATGAAAACTGAAATGAAGAGCATCTGGGGTCTGTTACTGTATGATAACAATGAAATGTGGCTCATGAAAGGCTGGATCTGGGCATTGAGTCTCAGCTAACTGGGTGCTGTTAAAGAATGAAACATATTCTGTGAGCTTGGTGTTCATCTTGGAGATCTGGTGCCCATCTCTCTGAAAGAAACAGTTGTGTCTGAGGAATCTAACGTGCATACATCTGTAACTCTTTAGATACACCTGTATGCTGCTATTAAGTTTGAAAGAAGTTTGGTTGTTAGTTGCTAGAGAAATGTTTATCACTTTTTCTGCTACGCTTGTTATTCCAAAAAGGACAAGTTCCCATCCTCTTAAATGGCTTTAATAAACTGCTGTAATTTGGTCATTTTAGAGCTGCAGCAATGGAAATTGGCACAGCTGGATCTGGGTACAACAATAAAAATGGGCACAGTCAGTCCTAGATACAACAATGAAAATTCGTACAGCGAGTCCTGGGTTCAACAATGAAAACTGGCACAGTCTGTGACCGGTACAATCATGAAAATTGGCACAGTTGAACACAGGTACACCAAGACTATGGATTATTGATGAATTATGGACAGATCGCACTCATTATTTGAACGCACTTCTATTTTTATCACTCTTTCACACTCCACGGTAGCTATGAGTTTTTGTCAGCACAAGGCATAGCATACTGCCCCGTTCACTTCAGTTAATTCTGAGAAAATCTGATTCAGCTTTTGATTTTTTTTTTGTGTGTATGTGTGTGTGTAAGCAGAAATCTTCTTCTCTGTATCAACACTGCAAACATGGTTATGCTGAGACAACCCTTATTTTGGTGCCCACATTGTCTGCTTGGTGCTGTCTATGTTGTCACAACATTGAAATGTAATTTATTTTGTTTGGTGTTTACTAGTACTAGTTACGAGAAACTATGTGCACTTGGAAACTTAATATGGCATGTAAAACCAGTCAAAACCACTTTTTCAAATGTAAGGCGACTTTCTGCCTGGAAAAAAATAATTCTGGAATAAATCTGTGGAATTTTTCAAAGTTGCCAACAGGTCATTATAATACTATACAGCGACATTACTTAATAATGACAATGTGATGACATTGTTCAGACAGCATAACTATCATTACCTTCTAACAACAGTGTAGCAGTGTTGTAAGAAAGTAGACAATGTTGTGTGTTTGCTTGGACAGAATGATCTGTAAGGGAGTTTATTTATCATGTACATCTAGATAACAAGTACTGAAGTGTCTACACACACAATACATTATAAGTAGAAAATGACATTGATTAGTGTGAACATGACATTTAGATTATTTCTTTTTGGAGACAAATGAACATTGGCACAAAAGCTCAGCTAGTCAATTTGGGTGATCCCCCTTCCAAATCCTGAAC
>JAOVVF010000017.1:9519296-9531799 GCA_028565595.1 Duopalatinus emarginatus | reverse complement strand
GAGAGAGAGAGAGAGAGAGAGAGAGAGAGAGAGAGAGGGTGTGTGTGTGTGTGTGTGTGTGTGTGTGTGTGTGTGTTTCTGCACTTTCTAGTTTATTTAACTGTTTTAAATAATAATACACATTCGTTTTAATTAGTAATGCAATTTATTTGTATTGTACATGTGATATTTATTACAGTATTATTTTACTCTTTATTATTTAATAGATACAGGTTATTATTTACTATATTTGTTATTCATGCTGGATAATTTAAGTACAGAGATCACACTTTATTATAAAACTGTATCACTTTGTTACAAAGAAAAGAAATGTCTTTTACCTACAGTAAAGAAAAAACACGGTTAAAACGTTTTAAGACTTGATTAAAAACCGTAAGTATAAACACAGCATGTCTGCTTGTGAACTGATGTTGTTGCTAGGAACGATTCTTTGGTGGAGTTGGTGTTTCCGGGGGAACGTTTTGCAGGACGGATCCATTTCCGTTCAGCAACCAATAAAGAAAGGACTCTGCGGCGCCAAGTTTTTGGGTTTGCGGGTCAATTTTTGAAAGTTGTTTGGCAGAATCCGAGTGAAATCGGAGCCATCTCAACAGCCACCATGGTAAGACTTTATTAATTTAGTTGATTTATTTGTCTGTTGATGCTCTATGTCAGTATTTTGTGTAATAATGCAAAAATAATCCTTAAAACTTTTTTATTATAGTCTGGATGCTACGTTTGTCTTACGTTCAGCTCTCCGTACTAGCTAGGTTAGCTCTGCTCGATTTAAAGATATTTACAGGAGTATTTTTATGAATTAATGAATTAAAGCTGAATTAATAGTTCACGTTACACCACATGAAAGTTAAATTATGTTGTTTTTTAATATGTTTCCTTTAAAAGGGGGTAAAATGTAAACATTGAGAATGAATTAGAAGCTAACTAACTAACATAGTTAGCTTCAGAGTTACTATCTTGCTAGCTAGCCGGCTAGTCTGGAAAGTAACCTTGCTTCACAAAAGTTTTTCCTTTAATGGTGTCTACAATTAAAAAGCAAAGCTAGTTGTTTATAACATCATCTTTTAGCACAACTGAAATGGCTAGGTTAGCTAGGTTAAAGGCTAGCCGCTAATTGCTAATCTTGGCTCGGGTTGCTGTTTAGCTAACCTAGCAATGTTCAGGTTGGTGTCTTTACACATGCATGATGGAGACGTGTTGAGTAAGATTTACATGATAAACAATGTGTGTGTGTGTGTGTGTTTCAGACGGTCGGTAAGAGCAGTAAGATGCTTCAGCACATCGACTACAGGATGCGCTGTATACTGCAGGACGGTCGGATATTCATCGGGACGTTTAAAGCATTCGACAAGCATATGAACCTCATCCTGTGTGACTGTGACGAGTTCAGAAAGATCAAGTAAGTCACAAGATACACACACTGCAACACTGTAGTGTCTTTGAAGTAGCCTCTGTTTGTGCAGAAATCATGAATCCCTCCCGTTTCTGCCCCAAACACCCCCACTGCTGCCTTCCCTCTTCTGTGGTTCAGACTTCTCCAACCTGAAGCACGTAACATCCCCTACCAAGCACCATGCTCTGTTTAAGCCTGTAGCATAGCTTACAACTAACCACAGTCTATCAAGAGCTGAGAAAAGATGTGCATCATGGCTTATATGGTGGTGGAGCTTCCCCAGGCTGTCTGAATGTCTGTCCTTTTCACTAAACACCTAAATGAGCATGTGGGTTTTCAGCATATATTTGTTCAAATAACACATAACAATGTTTCAATTTCCTGATTGGAACAAGGAGTTCAAGTATGTTTTTGTGGGATCATTACTGTTGAATGTCCTGCTAGGGTTGCTGGTGTAAGTTACGTTTCACAATGACCATTTCTGTCTCCTATCTTTTACCTGGCCATTGTTCTTACCCAGTGGCTCACATTCCTTTTGTGCCTGGCTTTAATGTGCAGTTTCCCCTCATTCACCTAAATCAGTATGTGGCAATCTTGGGGGCAGCCATAGACATAGCCTTGGAACCAGAAGCTCCCTGGTGTGATCCCACAACCAAAAAGACTCAAATGAAATGCCCTTAAGCAAGGCACCTAAATTGCCCCAACTGTTCTGTGGGTGCTGCAGATAGAAGCTTCCCACCACTTGGAGCATGTATGCTCACTGCCTCCAGGTGTCTTCACTAGTGTGTTTAACTGCATTCACCTTCACTTTTTTTCACTACATTGCTACATTTTTGCTCATGTTTGTACTTCACCATACGATAACAAGTCATTTTAAAACTTTGAAGGATCATCCAATGTGGTTTTTGTTAACTCTTACCTTTTTTTGTCCATTTTTGTATATACTGGAGGTATGTAAAGTCATGTGAGTCTTATCGCATAGCGTGAATTTTAAACTGCAGCGTCCTCAATACTACGCGTTTGCTAAATGCCTTAAATGTAGCTGCTCACCGTTTTGTTTCATAGGCCCAAAAATTCCAAGCAGCCAGAGAGAGAAGAGAAGCGAGTGTTGGGTTTAGTGTTGCTCAGAGGAGAGAATCTGGTCTCCATGACTGTTGAAGGACCACCTCCCAAAGATGTAAGTTGGACACCTGGCTTGCAAAGCTTGTTTGTGTAATTATATGCACTTGGATTTGAAAGTCTAATATCAGGCTCCTTTTATAGACTGGCATTGCCAGAGTGCCCTTGGCTGGTGTGGCAGGTGGTCCAGGGGTAGGCAGAGCAGCGGGTAGAGGTGTTCCAGCTGGAGCTCCGATGGCTCAGGCGCCTGCTGGACTTGCAGGACCAGTGAGAGGAGTTGGAGGTCCATCACAACAGGTTAGTTATTTACTATCTTTCTTCAGTGGCTGCTTTTTACACCTTGCAGTGTAAGTTTACAACTTGCTCCCTCTTTTAGCCAAGACGGTATGTTATAGGAAAGCACTGTCTTAATTGATCACCTATTGTTTCATGCCGACTATTTTTGCCAGATTGTGTTTGGTTGGCTTTTTTGTGACGTTTGTTCATGGATGTTTGCTTGCTCTTTCTCCAGGTGATGACTCCTCAGGGCAGAGGCACAGTGGCTGCGGCAGCGGCTGGTGCCAGCATTGCTGGTGCACCCACACAGTATCCACCTGGCCGAGGTGGCCCTCCTCCTCCCATGGGCAGAGGTGCACCACCACCAGGTACCCTATGCATTATATAAAAACTGCTCAGATCGGTAAAGGGGAACATCGTACCACATACCAACACCCCTGTCAGTTTGCAGAGTATAGTGGCAGTGAAGCTTGTGATTCTGTAGCCATGATGAACACTTGTGCAAACTGAGACTGATGATGAGGCATTTCTCAAGCAGGATTACTCTGAGCTCAGAATCACACTCGAATGCAGTGTTGGGTTGTGGGCCTCAGATTATTAGTACTTGATGTTGTCCGATTGTTGAACTGATGGCCACTGCATTGCATTCTCCACAGGCATGATGGGTCCTCCCCCAGGAATGAGGCCACCTATGGGCCCGCCGATGGGTATGCCACCAGGCCGTGGAGCCCCGATGGGCATGCCTCCTCCGGGCATGAGGCCTCCGCCACCAGGAATGAGAGGTGAGGATTGCGTATGCACATTAATGTGTAACAAGACCCAATGTACTATGGGCATGACGCAAGCAACAAGTATTGGGTTTTTAATAGTAAAAGGAGTGCAGTATGATTTTAAAATGAGTACAAGATGTAATACTTTATTTCTAAAATAGAAATGTGACAGTAGATGTACAAAGCTGGTTGATGGAAAAGTCCAGAAAGGCCATGAATTATTTGTGCCATTATATTGATCACAATTTTACTTTTCTCAATTATTTTTCATAACTGACACAAGAGGAAATGGCAGTATATTGGTCAGTCCTAGACAGTTTCCAAAATGGTGTACCTAAGAAAACCACTTATCTGCAACTGTACTTGTTGACGTTATAGTATTGGTAAATGTGTGCTCAGTTTCATTGCTAGCCAGCTTTAGGGACTACCTCTATAAATACTTCACAATTGCCATAGCCCCAGTAAGTGACTTCTGTTGGCCTCAATTATGTAATGCAGTCTTGAGAAGGAGAAAGTGCACTTAAAGCCTAAAATAAGACTGATCGGGCTCCAGAGCTGTAGTCTTATTCTGCCCCCACCCTCCTGTAGCTGTTGAATTAAGGACTGTATCTGTCCAATTTGGTATGCTATACATTTTTACACTGCCAAGGTTATAACTGTACTGAACCTTGATCAGTATTTAGTCTAGCAGGTAAACCATGACAATGCACCCAAATGTATTACACACTTAAAAAAAAAAAATAATAATATAGTTAAAATCATGTAATATTATTGGTAGAGTATTTTTACAATTTGTCGTATTTTTATGTTAATATTGTGTGCCTACAATGACTATTTTATTTGTGATCTCAGAAAACGTTATTGACTTGAAACATTGATCACTAAAAATAATCAAGTGACCTTATTAGACTGCCTAAGATACTCTAGATACTTTCTTGTGCTTGATTTTATGCTTTGATAATAAGTGTCCTTATTCTGTTTGTCCATCAGGGCCTCCTCCTCCAGGCATGCGGCCCCCGAGACCTTGATTCCTTGACACTGAAAGCGAATGTGTTTTGAACCTTTTCTGTTCTCAGCTCTGGACTTTTGTATAGTTTCAATTTTTTTTGGTCATTTTTCTTTATTTTTAAATAAAGTGTCTATTTGACGTCTTGTTTTAAGAAAAAAACAAAAAAACCACGACTCATTTTGTGTAGTTATGCTTGAAGGGCTTTTCAAAAACCGCATTCTTAATAATAAAAGCAATGTTTTGTAAAGATGGCCATGAATTTGCTTATAGCAGTTGTAGTTATGGCCAATGGCTACCGGTTGAAATTACTTTAAACAATGTTAAATTAATTTTAGACCTCTGAATAATCCTTGTGAAAATGATCCCTGTATGATTTTTAAATAATCTTTGCACTATTGATATGATTAGGGTGGATGGTTTGATTATGCATGGTTACTATGTGCTCATAACTTCTTTGTTAAAAATAACATTTGGTCAGTTCTGTTCAACTGAAGACAAAACGGAGTAACAGCTCTGTGTGAAAATGTATTGTTAATGACTAGATGACCGTTTGGTTATGTGTTTGGAGATGCTTTCTGCTTATAATGATTTTAGTGTTTGACTTGTCTGGTCATAACCCTAAACCCTGTGACCCTCTGCACACAGGAGTTTTTCTATGGCATTTTGTGTAGAAACAGTTGTGTACAAATCCTTGAAATCAGACCCGTTATGTCTATTTAAACTGATTTGGGATTTTCAGTTGGAATATCCATAATTTTTCAGACTGACAGGGAGGTTCAACTCATTGACTAACTGCACAACTAATTGCCAATATACAGTATATACTCTAATTTAAAGTGTGAGATTACTGATCTACAAAACAAATACCTCTACACCCCCTACTGTAATTGACCGCTTTACCTGTCTGAGAATTCGACTGTTGCCCATGATGTCCAACTTTGCACTTTCTAAAATTCTCTGCCTTTCTGGTACCCACAACCATACCATAGTGGGTGAAAGTTGCCAGATTGATCTGTGTACCAACAAAACATGCCAGAAGTGCCCATGGAGAAGACACCTAATCCACAAACTGCTCCCTGCATACTGTGGATAGAGGCCACCCCCTTCTCAGTTAAATGCAGAAGTGAGAATTCTTCTATGTACAAGCACAGCAGGTCACAATATGGTTAAAGTCACACAGATCCCATTTTAATGTTTGATATGAACATGAAGTGACCCTTTGACCACTATTGTAGTTCACACAGGAATGTGACCCCTGTGTTTAATCCATGCACTGAAACACTAGGGGCCAGTACACACATACCTGGAGCAGTGGGTAACCTCATCCATGGTGTAGCAGTGAGAAGGAGGAGGAGCAGCTGGGAGTTAGGATATATATGGTTGCGCTCATTGGGTCTTAAACTTAAAGTGAAGTTTCCCTTCTCGCCGTTAGATGTCGCTGTGGATCAAAAAGTAATAAAAACATATCCGGACACAGTAGAGGAAGTGACGAAGCGCTGTAGACTGGGACAACACGTGGGACTTGGTGGACGATAAGATTAGTGTTGAGTCCTTAGATAGCATTTATAGTCATTTTAAATGTAGTGTAGTTTGTGAAATAACAGCAATAATAATAGTAATAAATCAGAGTAAAGAGCAGGTGTGTGTTGTGTTGCTGGGGTTAAAGCCGGTTAGTTGATCAGTGTGATCTGCAGTGTAGAGCAGAACCATGTTGTCTGATTTAGATCTGATCGGAACCATTGAAGATGGAGGAGATGTACCAGAGGAAGAGGAGTCCGGCTCTGATGATGAGGTGAGGAAAAACCTGACACTGCTTCAGCTTATTACTGGTTTTAACTCCGAGCTACATACACGTGTTAATGGTAAATCATACAGTGAGCCTCGTGTGACTTCAGGTGACTCAGGAGCTGATACACAGAGCACTGCAGACAGCTGATACTGACTGTGTTAAAGTAAACGTTCTTGATGTTTCTTGATGTTTCTTGGCTGTTTGACGTCATGTCGTCCTGACCTGCTGTTCATTACACAATTACAATTAATTACGGATTTGACCTGAGAATGACAAGAGATCACTTCCTGTAATTAAAATTTGGACACCCATATATCACACCTATATGATCTTTTAGGACGTCTCAGTTAGTCCTCCCTTTGCACCTATAATAGTGTCTATTCCTCTGGGAAGGCTTTCTGTAAGATTCTGGAGGCAGACACTGATGTTGGACATTGGTCTGGAACACAATCTCTGTTCTAATGAAAATAAAGTGATGCTGAACTATTTGCTTGCACACAGAGGAATGTGATGTCAGTATTTAACCCAGCCGTGCAGTCAAACACATAATTTGAATTGTGAATACTGGTGAACACACTTGCCTGGTGTGGGGGGCAGCCCCAAACCATGGCTCCCAGGGAGCAGTTAGGAAGGGTTTAGTGCTTTGTTCAAGGGCAGTCATCTCTTGCCATATGCAGGGATCATACCCGGGACCTTCTTTTCACAAGACTGGTTCCCTAACCACAAGGCCACAGCTTCCCAGAGGGATGGGGTTGAGGTCCAGACTCAAGTTCTTTCACACTAAACTCACCCAACCATGCCTTGCTTTGTGCACTGGAGCACAGTCATGCTGGAACAGAGAATGGCCTTCCCTAAACGATTCTCACTAAGTCGGAAGAATACAATTGTCCAAAATGTCTTGGTATGCTAAAGCATTATAGTTTCTTTACACTGCTAAGGTGCCTAGGCTAACCCCTGAAAAGCAAACCCATAACATTATCCCTCCTACACCAAACCTTACAGTTGGCACAATGGAGTCAGACAGGTAATGTTCTCCAGGAAATCACCAAACCCAGATTCATTCATCAGACTGCCTAATAGAGAAGTGTGATTTGTCACCCTCCAGAACACGTTTAAACTGCTCCAGAGTCCGGTGGCAGTGTGCCTTATGCCACTGTGTCTGATACTTGGCATTGTGCTTGGCGATGTAAGACTTGCATGCAGCTGCTCAGCCATGGAAATCCATGCCAGCTCCCAGTGTACAGTTTTTGTGCTGACGTTAGTGCCAGGTTTGGAACACTACAGCTATCGGGTGTGAGCCCCGTAACCGACACGACTCGACTGAAATGACCTCGAGCAAGGCATCTAACTCCAACCGCTTCCTAGTGGTTGCAGATAGGTGCCACCTACCACTCTGGCCATGTGTTCTCACTAGTGTGTATGTGTGTGTTTTACTGCACAGATGGGTCAGATGCGGAGGTCAGTTCCACTGTACAGTGCTTGAAAGAGTTACTGGGTCAGGAGCCTGTTGGTGGCATGGAACTGAAATACCTAGAAATGAAAAGAACCTCACAGATGTCAATAAACAACCAAAAAAAGCAACATTTCAGAACACACTTTATTAAATTTAAAATGCGTCTCTAATATTAGTGGCTGTCTAAGCTGTTCTGAGTCGGTGACAGGGTTTGCAGTGGTATGAGATTTTAATTGTATGATGGCGGTGTTAGAAGATTAGATCATGGTTTCACGATACCTTATTTTTGTTATTATTATTATTATTATTATTATTACTTACTTACTTACAATGATCCTTAGAGGAAAAAAACAGAATGCTTTATTTTAGCTAAAACCATTTTTAAATGGAAGTATATGTAAAAAAAACTTTCTTTTTGAAAATCAATCAAATAAAAAAGCTGTACCTCTCTTATTTGAACAAAATATCTTAGAAAGGAAAATAGGAGTGGGATCCTAAAAGTCTTAAATATCAAATATATAATATTTGCTATATATGCCATAGTGCAGGGTGGTTCTGTTACTGTTTTCTTAATCAGATTACTATAAAAGCATTTATGTCCAAAATGTCCCCTGTGACTGTTATCCTTTTATGTGGCATATTATTGTTTGTTAATGCAGTAATGTAAAAGCAGCAATTTTATGTCAGAATTGATGAAGATGATTATGGTGCCACCCCCACACCCCGTCTAAATCCCACTAATAAGCAAATACACATGGTGTGAAAACCAACTGCTTTTATACCATCATATTTCATGAAACTGGTATACCACAGCAACCACATTCACAGACTGGCATTTACAAGGCAAATTTTTACTGCTCCCAGTATCGTCAGGTGATCAATGACATTATGGGTAATCCAGAAAACATGAAAATAGACCAACATGCTGAGCAAAGCAGTTTAAACAGCAATAATTTTTTTTTTATTCTGCTAATTTTAATGGATTCTTTGATGGATTTTATGTTGCAACGGATAGGAACAGCCCATCGTGTTGAGTAAAGAGAAGAGAGCGCTGAAAGGACGAGGCAATGGCGACTTCAGTGCAGACTTTGAGTTCGGAGAGAGAGACGGATTGTACAGTGAGGACTGGGTCATGGCAGATGTTATGAGCCAACTGAAAAAGA
Source organism: Duopalatinus emarginatus (assembly GCA_028565595.1). Taxonomy (NCBI): domain Eukaryota; kingdom Metazoa; phylum Chordata; class Actinopteri; order Siluriformes; family Pimelodidae; genus Duopalatinus; species Duopalatinus emarginatus. The sequence continues at coordinate 9,522,830 of JAOVVF010000017.1, read as the reverse complement.
GAGTGAGTGCACCATCTTTCCAGTCATGTAGGAACAACAGATGTCCTTGTGAAATGTGCTTTATGTTACAGCTAATTGGTTCTCTGTTTCTTAGAAAGCACCTACAACATTGGATGAGAAGATAGAGAAAGTGCGTAAGAAGCGCAAAATGGAGGTAAGACTGTGAGCACTTGACTGCTACTTTTAAATGTGGTCTGAGTGGGCCGTGACTTACTGTCTGTTGTGTTTGTGTTCAGGAGAAAGCTCAGAAAGGGGGCAAGAAAAGTGATACTTCGGTCACCAAGGAAGAGGAGGAAGGTGATGACGACGATGCTGAAGATGACGATGACGATGATGACGACGACGACGATGATGATGATGATGAGAATGGAGATGAAGATGGTGAAGATCAGACTGTTGAAGATGAAGATAAGGGGAGTGGTGATGATGAAGATGAGGATGAGTTTAATTCAGGGGATGAAGAAGTCCTTAAAATAGCAGGTAAGTTCTACTGAAAAGTTTAGTTTATATTGGGATAAATTATGAAAACACACACTCTCCATGTCCATAATCTCCAGCTACTGTAGCAGATGTCAACTGTGTGTGCTGTCGATTTACAAGTTTCCTTTACTTAAATGAAGGGGTACACATGTCCCAGTATGCTGATGTCTCTGGACACAAAGATCCTTAAAGACGTGATTATGGAAGGACTCGTAGTCCAGACTTCCCACAGCCAAGCTCCAAAAGCTAATGCAAAGCCTTTACAGAACATCTGAGGTTATTGTAACAGTAAAGCGGGACTAAATCTAAAATGGGGAAAGGCGAGATATTCTTTTATTGTCATTGCACAATGTATAGCAGAAATTAATGCATGGCAATCCTGACCGTGCATTCACATCTAACAAATAAATGGCAACTGAAAATAGAAAAGAGTAAAAAAATAAGTAAAAAAACTCAGTGTAGGACAGGTAGAGCAATTAGCACATGTGGTGTGATGTGCCTGCAATTAGCAGAATTACTTTGGGTTTTTAACTGGTTTCATTCAGGTTTTCGAAACCTTGGTGCTATTCAGAGAACTGGTGCAGGATAGTTCATCAACACAGGGCGGTGCACTAAGTACGGAAGAAGTAAACAGTAGTAATAGGAGGGGTCTGTGATTTGGCCATTCAGTTTTCGTTATGAAACAGGAAAATGAGAAATGACCTGCTATCTGATAAAATATTCACACGACATAAAGTAATTCCATTTCTTTTTTTTCTTAATGAATTTCCTTGCCTTCCACCCACTCCACTTTTGTGTGTTTTTATGGTGTCTCTTGTGCCTTTTCCTAGTGGACTCTTGTGTTCTTTTTCCCAAGGGAAAAGCAAATAAAGTCTAATTTAATACATGACACCTGTGTCTGTATTGTCTCGAATGTATAATGCCTTAACTGTGAGCATTTATGCTGTTGTTACAAGCATGGATTAACTATTGGTGGTAATGAAATGAAAGTGAACTATTTTGCCTTACTGTGTTTGCACACAGAAAGAATGTGACCCTTCGCATTTAACCCATCCGTGCAGTGAAACACACACACCAGTGAACACTAGGGGGCAGTGAACACAGTTGCCTGGAGCGCGGGGCAGGCCCAAACCACGGTGCCCGGGGAGCAGTTAGGGGAGTTAGGTGCCTTGCTCAAGGGCACCTCAGTCGTGTCTTGCCCTGGGTGGGGATCGAACCCACAACCAGTTCCGTAACCACTAGGCCACGTCTGGTAGAAGACTACTCTCTATTCCTTTCCATTATGACACACCACTGGATGTCTGCATGGTTCGCTCTAAAAAGCCTACTGTTCTTTGCTTCCAGCTGGAAACGATTTTTTTAATAAAAACGCACTAATTACGTCTGCGAAGACCATGCCGGTCTAAAAGGGTTAAGACGGCTCTCTTAATAAACACATCTACATGTTCATGTGTAATAGACTTGAGTGTTGCACATGTCAAGTCCTTGATTACTCTTATACCTTCTCATTACAGATACACTGAGGGAAAAAGGCAAGAAAGGAAAAAAGAAGGTAGCAGAAGAGGTACATCTTTAATCTGTTTTTTCATGACCTGTGGGCCCAGCAGGGACGCATCAGTGAGTTCATTATTAAGTGGATGTTTATTTCTGCAGCCTGAAGCCTTCTTTGAAGATGCCTCACAGTACGACGAGAACCTCACATTCCAGGACATGAATCTGTCAAGACCTCTGCTGAAGGTCAGCCAAAGAATAGAGAATACTGCTAGAAATTCAGTTTTTTTTCAGTAATTGTTTAAATTAAAAAGGTTTGTAAATGATCTCATACTGCTGTTTGCACAGGCCATCACCACCATGGGTTTTAAACAGCCCACACCTATCCAGAAGGCGTGTGTTCCTGTGGGTTTACTGGGGAAGGATATTTGTGCTTGTGCTGCTACTGGAACTGGTAATTCTCAAAATTGGCAGGTTTTTTTACATGACAGCTGTAAAAAAAAAAAGAAAAAAAAAAAGGAGTTGTATACGTATGTGAACGATAAATGTCTGATTTCATGTTGGTGTGTAAGGTAACAGTTATTCACATACAGGCAGTAATTCAAATAATGACAATTTACAAAGACACTGATGACTGCAACAACATGTCTCATTATATCGAACGTTCCTAATTAAAGATGAAATCTGAGATATGAAAAAAACACACGTCATCTTTCTTATACATCAGAGATGAAAGGTGGCATCTGAGTTCCTTTTATGGAAATCGTCTACAACTGTAGCTGCTCTGAACACACCGTGTGTAACGATAGGACTGAGCTTGTGTTGAGAACATATGGTGCAGCATTTTAGAGAAGCAAGCTGTTGTTTTAAGCACATTAATGACTATAGGGAGAGACTTGTAGAATCTAGGCAGAGATGCCCTGAAGCTGTTTGTAAGGTCCACAGGTTATAATAGCTCAGCTTATTTACCTTTCTCTCTCTTTGTCACACACAGGTAAGACTGCAGCATTCATGTTGCCTGTACTGGAGCGTCTGCTTTATAAGCCGAGAGTAACGCAGGTAACGCGTGTGCTTGTGCTCGTGCCCACCAGAGAGCTGGGCATCCAAGTGCACTCGGTGGCACGCCAGCTAGGCCAGTTCACCAACATCACCACCTGCCTGGCTGTGGGTATGTGCCCCATTTTCATGCTTTCTGGTTTTATTTAACATACAATCTGTTTATTACTGAAGGTGCTGTGCGATCTCTTGTCTGTATTAATGCTGCCAGTGTATCTTGTCAAGGTGATAGTTAGGGCTGGGTGATATAAAGACCTAAAACATGATGAATGATGTCACTGTATTCTTTCCCGAAACATTGTGATATCCTTTTTATTATTATTTCATTAGTAAAACAAATACATCTAATAGTAAACTGAGGAGAAGTAGCGTATTTTATGTTAAAACTAATTTTTTTTAAATTCAGTGTTGTATTGGTTTGTTCAAAGAAAGCTGATTAATATATCTAAAATATATTTTTTAGACTTAAATTTAAATTTATCTATTTAATATATGTATGGGAAAAAA
>JAOVVF010000017.1:9491516-9501948 GCA_028565595.1 Duopalatinus emarginatus | reverse complement strand
GCAACAAGCCTCATCTAAAAGGTTTTTGTACTGACTCAGTAACAGAGTAAATAAGAGAGAGAGAATGTCATTGCAAAACTTTAGCACAGTACATGAGGTGTTAATGTCAATCAAAACATACTAAACTTTTTCTGCCTCTACCTATAAACTGTGCCAGTAAAGAATATGTTTTTATGTATTCATTTTTCCAAAGTAGTAATCTCAGGCACAATGTGTGCCAATTTAAAAGAAAATGAAGTTGTTTTTTTTTGCTGAGCATCTTGGAGAATCTGCCACAGTCCTTCTGCAGACTTTAACTGTTACACTTGTCTTTTTTAAAAGGGAAATCCCAGCAGCCTTAATTATCTTTTGCCTGAAATGTCTTGTGTTTTGTTGTCTTTTATGTAATATGTTTTCACTGACAAACATTTTAATTTTGTTGTACTACTAATGTTTGGAAATATAAAGTCTTTTTGCATTGACTCAGTAATGACGAAGTCATAAAATAAACATTAATAACAAAATAAATAAAAAAATAGCAAAAGGGCATTTTTTCTTTTTTAAGAATATATCTTTCAAAACCATTGTGGTGGTGCATAGAGGCAAAATTATAAAAATCTCGCCACTGTCCAAATTCCTATCGACTCAACTGTACATACAGTCTATATACAGCATATTATATGCATTTATGGACATTACTCTTTTTCACCTGGATGATGAAACTCGGCATAGTGGGTAGGATAGTGCTTATTGTAGCATGAATAATTCACAAAGGCTTTGGCTTTCACTTTGAGTTGTAATTCATGTAGTAATTACTATTATGAATATCTATATATGTTCAGGATTAATTAGGCCTCCTGTCAGTGGAGACCATAAATGCAGCTTAAATCATATCATGTTATAATAAGCAAATTACATGCATCTGCCCCATAAGCCTGCCATATCTAAAATAGAAATGTACAGTAAAGTAAATTGTAGTGGAGGGCAGTGGTGACTTGTTCATAGGGGACACAGTGTAATGATTATTATTTTCTTGCAGCACATCATAACTTGACAGGTTTGAGGAACCATGGAAAACCAAAACAGGCCACAAGTACAGCAAAGACGAGGTCTTGCTTTCTTTCTTTTTCTTATAGCACTTTTTTTTCATTTTGTGTTTAGTCTTTGATCATTAATTTAGATTTTCTCATTTGTTTTCTTTTATTACAGATCACGACAGAGATGGCGGAGGTAGTAGAGGTAGAGGTGGAGGTGGCAGAAGAGGAGGTGCGAGGGGAGGACCAAGTGGCAAAATAGGAAGACCAGTTGGAGAAGATGGAAGAGGAAGTGCAGGGGCAGGACAGGGTGGAAGTCGCAGTGGAGGAGGTGCAAGGGGAGGACCAGGTGGAGGTGACAGAGGAGGAGGACCAGGTGGAGGGCCAGGTGGAAGTGACAGAAGAGGAGGACTAGGTAGACGTGACAGAAGCAGAGGACAAGGTGGATGGGACAGAAGAGGGAGTGCAGAAGGTGGACCAGGTGGAGGTGACAGAAGAGGGAGTGTAGGAGGTGGACCAGGTGGAGGTGGCAGACAAGGGAATGAGAGAGCTAGAGGTGAAAGGAGAGGACACAGCAGGGATACCTACAGACTAGATGCATCAAGGGAAAGACATGGACCAGAGGGTGCTCAAAGAGGAGAAAGGGGTGGAGGATATGGTCAGAGAGGAAGAGGTGGCCACATGAGAGGGACGAGTAGAGATCGCACCCCTGAGGTACGTAAACCTGGGTACAAAGCACTGGAGGAGCTACTGGAGAAAGATGCGTCTGAGGTGGCCATTACGCTCTCCTCCAATATGGGTCTGCAGATTTTGCTAAGGGATACGACCATGCGGCAGGACCTGGTACAGCTGCTTTGCCAGGTTTTCTGCAAAGCTTTTCAGTCTAAGAATGACCGCAGAATAGTGCTCCATTTAGCTCAGATGGTAAAGGACTCTGGCTTCTTCCAAACTGTACTTCCTCACTATGTGGCCGGAATGACGTCTGATCATGTCCCTGCTCGGAGAGAGCAGTATCCACAGCACCTGGACAACATTATTAACCTCCTGTCTGGGGTGCTCAGCATGTTTCCATCCAGCTCTATCCGTTCCATCTCCATGTTGGTTAATCTCTTGAAACCAGTGGTCAACCAGCTGCGAGCTTCTGGCATAGACATTGAATACACAATTGATGAGAATCTGGATAAGATCCTAGGCACCGTGGAACACCTCCAAGAAAAAGCAAGAGATGGAACCTTAAGATCGGACAACTATACAGTTCTCTTTGGCAATGATGATACTCCAGAAGGGGAAGAAGACTTCAGGAACATGACTATCTACCCAACTCCTGAAGAATTCCTCCAGGACCAGAAACCTTTTCTGCGGGCTAACATTATGTCACAAAGCTACCCCAGTGCCCATATCTACCTGGATACACATTTTCGGCTTTTGAGAGAAGACTTTGTGAGGCCATTACGTGAAGGAATTAGAGAATTGCTCGAAAGCCAGCAGGATGCAAGTGGCATGCCAATAAGAAAAAAACGCTTCGATGATATCAGAGTCTACTTTGACACTCGATTGGTCATGCCTCTCTGCACTCCCACAGGCATTGCCTTCAAAGTGCAATTTGATGCACGGCCCCTTGAGGTCAGATGCTAATAATAAATCTTAACTTAAATTTTTGTACATACTAATTAATATTTCTGAACAAAACTAACAAGCTAGGTTAATTCCAGTTTCATATTTATACAATTTCCAGAGACTTTCCAGAAAATAACAGGTTTGTTCTGTACTAATTCACAGTTTGTTCGCTGGGAGAATTCCAAACGGCTGCTGTATGGATCCCTGGTCTGCTTGTCTATGGACAATTTTGAAACTTTCCTCTTTGCTACAGTATCTGACCGTGACCCCAAAGACCTGAAAAAGGGCCAGGTGCAGTTGAGTTTCTCTAGAAACAGCCGAGCTCAACTGGCCACCACCCAGGCCTCTCATTCCTTCCTGATGGTTGAGACAACTGCCTACTTTGAGGCTTACCGCTATGTCCTGGAGGGGCTTCAAGAACAAGAAGAGGATGATCTCCCCTTTCAAAGGTATCCCATGTAGATTAGTTAAATGCGTATTTAGTTGACCCATGAATTTGTATTTATGCAGTAATTTCTCCCTATTTAAAAACCACTGAATCACAGAATAGGAGGAGTAAGTAAGGTAGAGGATGGTGTAGGTCTGAGAGAAAGCATTGCAAGATAGTATACTCCAAAACATAGTCCCATATTACTTCAACCTTCATGTAATACATCATTCAATTGTCTCTGTTGTCTTTTAGGTACATAGTAGAATGTAACCAAGATGTTCATCCACCAGCATATTTGCTGCCACCAGAGAAAACTTATGATCTGGCTTGCGTTGCTGCAGAGGGTCATACAGACAGTATAAAACCATTTAACCCCCTTAATCCTACTGCCTGGCCAACTGAGGAGCAGCTGGGTCTTGATGACAGCCAGCTCGAAGCCCTCAAACTGGCCCTCACCAAGGAGCTGGCCATCATCCAGGGTCCACCAGGCACAGGTAGAGAAATTAAGATTTTGTTAAATTCAGGTCAATGTATCTCTAACCTTCTTCCTAATAGAGCTGCTATTTCCTGCAGTTTATTTGAAACAAACATTCTTGATTTAGCTTCCTGACACCCTCAGTTATGTCTCAGTATTAGAGCAAAATGTTCATTGAGGTGGTAAATCAACTTTGCTCCAGGGGAAGCTGTCAAAGAGCAGGATCATTATGTAAATATATTTGCTATAGAAAATAACTGGTAATAACTGAAATTAAAATGATACATACCTGGGTTTAAAAGATCTGGAGTCTAATAGCTAATTGCCAAATACACAATGTCATGTTTTATTCTTCGCAGGAAAGACATATGTGGGGCTAAAAATCGCTAAGGCGCTGTTGAAGAACAGTGACGTGTGGTCGGCTAATTCTCCTATGCTTGTGGTCTGTTACACCAACCATGCTCTAGACCAGTTTCTGGAAGGTAAGTAAAAATGAAAATGAAGTTTCTTATTTACATTTGCCACATTTGTATAATATTGTAGATATTGCGGTATTATGCGCTGAATAAAATAAAATACGAAGCAAAGTTTAATGAACGTTTTGTCATGTTATGTTTGTCTCAGGCATCCACAGTTTCCTGCTTAAGGGCATTGTGAGAGTTGGTGGCCGCAGTAACAGTGAGATCCTGAAGCGCTTCTCTCTGCGTGAACTCACCAGGGTGTCAAACTTCCGCAGAGATCTGCCGTTACACCTTAAGAAGGCTTACTATGAGGTGCCATATTAAGTTTATGTTTACCATCTTAGAATTTCTCTTGGTTTTGAAGTAATACGTAGCATTTACAATACACTGACATTTCTAATTTTTAGAAGTTTGTCAGTAGTAGAGCAGCTTCTGTATGTTTGAGAATTCCAAAATTTCCCATTGGTTGATCTCTCAGAGTTGATGTCCATATATTTCCATTCCTGGTTGATATGTAAGTATGTTTAAATGAATCAGCCTTTGGAGTTTATTGTAAGTTACAATTATATTTCATAGATTCATAGGGAAATGCAGGATGCACAGATCCTCATTAAGAAGCAGACGTGTTATCTAGAGTGCAGTCTCCGTGGAGTCATGAATGAGAACTTCCTGCAAAAGTACATTTCTGATGACCACTGGGATAGCCTGCATCTACAGGTAAATCTAAACTGCTCTATTTAATTATGTACAGTACTATGTGTAAAGTCTTCTTTTTATTATTATTAGTAGTAGTCTTATTGGTGGTAGTAACTGTAATATAAGTATAGTGTTGATAAAGGGTTTGCTTATTTTGTATGTGGTAGCAAGAGATGCTGAATGGATTTGTAGCTGTAGGAAAGAAGTCCTCACTGATCATGGAATGGCTTTGCCTAGGGATGTTTCAGCAGCAAACTGCCAATGGTAAAGCAGGTAAAAAAAAAAGAATTTTCTCAGCTGTTTTGTTGTGATCCTTAATGGTTGATATAGTTGTGATCTTTTTCATTTTCATAAATCCTTGTGTATAATAACATCTGAATTCATTATAACATAATATCAACATGTTCAGAATTCATTATACTGGATGTATAGCCTTCATAAGGGGATTTGCTTGCTTATGCTCTTTCCACTTTGTGTTTTCTTACTAAACCCATCTCTGCCCACAGAGGCAAATGATGAAGAGGAACCAGAAGAAGATGAGCAGCTGCTGGAAATGGATGAAGAGGCAGCTCTAATTGAGGCGGAAAGAATCCTAGAGGATTCAGACCCTAAGGACCGAGATGGCAATGAACGCAGGAGGGAGGAGGAGGCCATAGGGAAACTAGCTGAGCTCATGTTGGCCATAAACCTAAATAAGACTGATGAACAACCTTCAGAGGAACAGAGACAGGGACAGGAACAGGGACAGGGACAAGATAATGAAGTGTGGCAGGTAATTAAAATGAGTGTAGTATGATTTAGCAAAAACTTATGAATGGTATATACCTTTATGTTGAAAAAACTAAATGGATTTATTGGATTAATCATTGAATTATTATATTAGTTGTTTTACCTTTAGAAGCTCAAATAGTATTGTATGAAAAGGATAGCACTTCTTGTCATTTCTATATTTAAAAAAGCATTGTAAATACATCTCTAACATGTTGTCTGGTATATATAATGCATGGTATAAGCCTTCATGGTGCTCTTCATATTTGTAATTATATAGCACTTTATAACTTCTATAGCACATTATGAGCATGTATACAAGGTGGTATCGTTTATTATTTGATGTGATAATACCAACACCACAATACTTGTCTGCATGTGTGTATTCAGATGCAGCGTCACCAGAGGAGGAAGATAAAGCAGAGGATCCAGAAGGAGTTAATGAAAAATGCGGCTATGAGTGAGGAAGAAGAGCAAAACATGTTAAATGTATGGCATCTAAAACTAACAGACAGATGGAGACTTTACCGGTAATTATGCGCTACACCAAAAGCTAATCTCTCAAAGCAGCCTTTAAATAAATGTGAGCTGTGCAAGAGGACCCAACCATAAAATTAGTTCAAAATTGAATTTAAATTGAACTTAAAAAGGAACTGTATGTCTCAGGGCAGAAATGAACATTAGAAACTCCATCCTTGTTTCTTTGTTCTTCCACTTCTCCTTCACATTGTGTCTTTTCCCCTATTTATTTTTGCTCTATTACTTTTTCACTCAATAGCCTCTGGGTGTTGAGGTATCAGATTGACCTTCGTGAGAAAGCTCTCCAGGCTGAACAAGTCTATCAGGACGCCGCAGAGCGCCTTGCTGAAATCCGTCGCAGAGAGGATCTGTGTGTGCTCCGACATGCCAAAGTCATTGGCATGACCACCACAGGGGCAGCCAAATACCGACAGGTCCTGCAGGAGCTCAAACCACGACTGGTGATTGTGGAGGAGGCAGCCGAAGTGTTGGAGGCCCACACCATTACCACACTCAGCCGAGACTGCCAGCACCTCATTCTGATTGGAGATCATCAACAGGTACAACTGGCATATAGCACATATGAGAGCTATTCACTAACAAGTGCATCACATGGGAAAAATGTGATGTTGAGTATGTAGGCAGAAGCAGAAAGCAACTCCTGAACAAATAGAAATATTACAGTCTACAGTCTACAATCTACAGTCTATGTTATAATTTGCTCGTAAATCAAATACATTATTATTATTATAAGTTAACTGCTAAATTTAAAACATACATAACACTGTTCATTACATTGACAAAAGCACACTGGTATCTAAGGTATGTATTAAAATATACATTGAGCTAGATTTTTGCTTTTGCTGGAACTTAATTAACATTCCTAGTTGCGTGAATTCTTATAAGATATGTTAATGGTTTCTGTGGATTCTGCCATTAATTTGGCTTACTTATGTTTACAGCTGAGACCTAGTGCCACAGTGTACGAACTAGCCAAAAATTTCAACCTGGAGGTGTCTATGTTTGAGAGACTTGTCAAAGTGGGATTTCCTTTTGTAAGACTCAACTACCAGGTGAGCTCATAAATCCACACATCATGCATTTTATTACAAAAGTTTATTAGCCAAAATATATGTCAAACAGAATTATTAAGCATTATAAATAAATGTCTCTTTTTAATTTATTCATAAACAGCATCGTATGAGACCAGATATTGCTCGGCTTTTGACTCCTCATATCTACTCAGAGCTGGAGAACCATGCTTCTGTACTGGAGTATGAAAATATCAAGGTCAGTTAATTTGCTATAAAAAAATTCTCAAAATGTACTCAGACAGCTGATGTCTATAATAATATCAAGTACCAACCATTTGCCTGATTTACCTGTTTCTACCTGTAGGGAATTCTTGCAAATCTTTTCTTCATCGACCACAAGTTCCATGAGGAGGAAATAAAGGATGGACGAAGTCATCAAAACCTTCACGAGGCACGTTTTGCGGTGGAACTTTGCCGATACTTGTTGCGCCAGGACTACCAGCCCTCTCAGATTACCATCCTCACCACCTACACCGGGCAGCTCTACTGTTTACGCAAACTCATGCCCGCATCTGAGTTTTCAGGGGTCAAGGTTCATGTCGTTGATAAATATCAAGGCGAAGAGAATGATATTGTCATATTGTCTTTGGTGCGCAGTAATCGGGAGGGTAGGGTTGGGTTTTTGCAAATACCAAACCGTGTTTGCGTAGCACTTTCTCGTGCCAAGAAGGGACTATACTGCCTTGGAGATATGGAGATGTTTAGCAAGGTGAAGCTGTGGAGTAACATATTTCACACTCTGAGGGAGAAAGGTCAAGTAGGAGGTTTTTTGACACTGAGCTGTCAGAATCATCCAGAAACACGAACCCAAGTGTCATCTTCAAAAGACTTTTCAAATGTTCCTGAGGGCGGGTGCAAAAAGCCCTGTGAGTACCGCTTGGAGTGTGGCCATGTGTGCATTCGCATGTGCCACCCATATGATGCTGATCACAAGAAATATAAATGTATGAAGAACTGCCCCAAAGTGCTGTGTGAGCTTGGGCACAAATGTCCTAAAAATTGCTATCAGGTGTGTGGTAAATGTAGGGTACGTGTAGAGAAGGTTGTTCCAATGTGCCAGCACAAGCAGAATATGCCCTGTCATCAGGATCCGAAAGAATTTGTCTGCCAGGAGCCTTGTCACAAAATGCTGGGATGTGGACATCCATGTCAAGCCTGCTGTGGTGAGCCATGCACTGTTAGATGCAATGTACCAGTTCCTATGAAGTTAAAATGTGGACATACCCAGGAAGAACCATGCAGCTCCTCAAGGGACCCTAGATATAAGCCATCCTGCAGGACCCCATGTGTCACAGTCCTGAAATGTGGACATTCTTGCACTGGGACTTGCCACAATTGCCACCAGGGTCGTCTCCACAAAGCCTGTAGACATAAATGTCAACGTGTCCTTCCCTGTTCACACAAGTGCCATGTGCCATGCCCAAAATTTTGCCCACCATGTACCCTCCCTTGCCAAAATCGTTGCTTTCACAGTAAGTGCAAGAGGAAGTGTGGACAGCCTTGCGTTCCTTGCATGGAACCTTGTGAGTGGAGGTGTCCACACCAGAGCTGTAGCAAACTCTGCCATGAGCCATGTGACCGTCCACCATGCTCAAAGAAATGCACCAAGTTCTTGCCTTGTGGACATCCCTGTATAGGTCTTTGTGGAGACCCTTGCCCAGATAAATGCCGCATATGCCATCGTGATGACGTGATTGAGATCTTCTTTGGTAATGAAGATGAGCCAGATGCTTGCTTCATACAGCTAGATGACTGCAAGCATATCATTGAGTCTACTGGCATGGACCAGTACATGGGCATGGATGAGGCTGAGGGAGCTAATCTAGATCAACGTGCTATCCGGCTAAAAGAGTGTCCCAGGTGTCGAACCCCAATTCGTAGGAATGTGCGCTACGGTGCCCATATCAACCGCAGCTTGGTGGAAATTGAGAAGGTGAAGGAACAGATCAATGGTCTGCAGTCTGACATTCAGATTAAGCAAGAAGAACTCCAGCTGCTTTTGGAGAGGAAAGACAACATTAAGGAGCAACTTCCTGGGGAGTACTCAATGATAACTAACAATCTTCAGAAGTCTGGCTTATCTCTTCTAGACCTCTGGCATCAGGAGAACTTGATAATGTTCCTGGAGAGACTTGGGAAGCTTACAAAGATGCAAAAAACTCACAAGTCATTAGTTATGGATGACGTATTCTCATGTCGCATTAGGCAGTGCCATGATTTCTTGTTTGATTCATCCCAGAAATTCTCTGATCAGCAGCAGGACGACTTAGAACGTGAAATGAGGAGGCTTTCCTACCTTGCTGATCTCAATGTCCGTTGCAGTATGGCCAATGACATTTTACTGTTACAAGTCAAAGCAGAGACGAGACAAGCAAGACAGATCCTGGAGGACACGGGGCCATTCACTGAAAGTGATGAAGATAAAGTGAAGACGATTCTAAAAGACCTGAAACAGAAGCTTCCACGCAGTGGCCTGGGTATCAGTGATGAAGAACGGGTCATGATCGTCAAAGCCATGGCTCTTCCACAGGGACACTGGTACAAGTGTCCTAATGGGCATGTATATGCTATCGGAGATTGTGGAGGTGCCATGGAACGTAGCCAGTGTCCTGAATGCAAAGCTGTCATTGGTGGAACCAACCATGCCCTAACTAGAGATAATGCCGTAGCTGGAGAAATGGACGGAGCACAACATGCTGCTTGGTCAAATGCAGCAAATTTGGTCAATTTTATCCCAAGGGACATTTAAAACATTTTGTCCTCCTAGCACTGAAATTGAAAGGGATTGCTATTTTATGTATATAAAAAATGCTATATGAAATTATTATTTTAAAAACAATTTCAATATTAGTCCTGAAGTAGATCTCTATATCTATACACATCTACTAGTTTACTGTACCTTTTTGGTTTAGAACCACAAAATCCATATCTGTACTAATAAAATAACATTACTTCTTAATATATAATATAACAACATTTTGTCTCATGAAAAAAATTACATGTTTTGTATGTATTTTTGCATGCTTAGTCTAAATATGTTTTCAGAATTTCTGTATCACCCACAGCTTTTTGTTATACTATATGTGGACATAGAAAAACTGTACCAAGGAAACCAGAGCCCCTTCTGTGTTGGCAGACTACTATGGAGGGATGTTTTCTTGTACATTCTGGAAGCAATTTTATGCTTAATTATATTAAAGTACAATAACAGCCTCATTTGTGGATAAGCCAGATATAGTCTGTTGAAATCAAATCCAGTGTAAATAGTACTGTAAGGTCCACCCATTACAATTTAAATGTAAATGTAGTAGAAGTGTATAACATTCTAACTTAAGTATAACATTTCAACATGCATCTAC
>JAOVVF010000017.1:9469405-9491416 GCA_028565595.1 Duopalatinus emarginatus | reverse complement strand
ACCAATAAAAGTAAATTTCAAATCTGAAAGATATAACAATGAAATTATTGTTGCATTACTTTCATGTGCTGATGCTGTGTGTGTGTGTGTGTGTGTGTGTGTGTGTGTGTTTGAGCCGGTATAATCGTGTCCCTATTTTGTCCTACATGCCTGTGTCATTACTGTTATTTTTCGGCACTTATTCATACTATTGGCTCTATCAGTAATGTAAAGTGTATACAGAGACCTGGCAGGCATGGCAGGGTTTTTGAGCTTTACAGATTTACTGTATCACAAGTGGCAAGACAAGGTCAGCAAATTTATCTCACCTTCTGAGAAAACAATGCAGCGCTTCTATTTAACCTGTTTTGTGGAAGCATGTATCAGTTTATTACATGATAAATGGAGCCTTTTTGCAGCCTGAACTCAAATGCAAACTTGTGCTCCTTTCAGGAAAAACACCCTGCAAGGGCAGGAAAGAAAGGTTGTGTCAGAAAATAAGGAAAAGGCAAGCCTACAAATGGATTTTTGTCAGTGTTTATGGCAAGTGTTTTTATAGGCAGGTCAGAGTAGAGAGTGAGGAAAACCCTCAAAAGAAACTATGATATCCTCATGGGCTTTCTGCCATTGATCAAATTTCTTTTGGGGAAAACTGCTGCTTAATATTGACTTTGCTTGAGAAATGAATTCATGGTGATTCATGTGCTGCTCTGATATCATTCAGCAGCGACCTGTGACCATAGACTTTGGTGGGGTAGGATGCCATTAATATCAACATAGCCTCGAATGAAATGAAATTGAGAGGTTATCATCTATGTTTTTTTTTTTTTGGTTAAACCTTAAAATACACAGTTGAACATTAGAAGCATACAGCAAACATACATACTCAAGTGGCTTGTTTAAGGAGGATTCACATGCACATTTGCTCTGCTGTGTCTAAGGTAATATCACTTATTAATGTTTATAGGCTTTAGCTAAATTTCTACCTCAGTTACATCTTTAAACCAAACCAAAGACCTGAAATTCATCCAAAAATAGGTCATTGACACATTCACACATATATATGATGAATATGATGAATTATCCCTTATCCTTGTCTTAGCAATAAATCTTACAATAGAAAGTATGCTGTGCATAATAGACAAAATGTGTTAGGTTTAATTCTGATTATTTGCTATAAAACAAACAATCCTGTAATTAACTGCTTGTGTGCTGTATATACCCAGAGCATGGGACAGTGTAACATTTACCCCAGTAGTCTTTTATTAGTGATTGTTGCAATTCCCTTAAATTGCAAAATGTGAGCAAATCAGAGAAATATGTGTTTAATTTTGTCAAATGAAACTTTAAAATTTTTAAAAATACTCTATATGTGATCATTCAGATATTGCACCTAATATTTGGATCCTAAAATCTGTGGACTTTTAAATGATGACTTCATTAAGATTCAAATTTGTTGAGCTTCTGATATAAAAAGTGAGGTTTTGCTCCCCCAATGCTCTTATCATCATTTTCATACACCAAAAGGAAGATTATAAAATTGATAAAAATGATGATCCTATTACTAATAAATCACTGTCACTGTTAATGCCACCGATTCAATTTAGAGTACAGATGAGTGAATTCAACACCTTAAGTCACAACATCAGCGTTAATACAATCTTAGGTGTCAGCTTTTTACCACTAAGGTAATATATTATCATAATATAAGATCAAATACTTATCTTAAATTATTCGAATCACCACTGTAACAGACATGGACATGCTGCATGAAAATATATACATGTGAAATTATGATCATTTCAAAAGCCGAGCTGCTTTGGTGAACTCAAATTTATAATGTTAAGATGAATAACACAACATTTTTCTCAGTGGGAGCATCTGTAGCCTGCAGGTGGATCTGCAGAATGGCATCTGGAGCAGTGGCCTTAGCTGCATTTATCAGGGCTGCCTGGCTGCTAGGACAGAACTGATTAAAATTTCATCAGGCCTGGTGGTGACTGCTTCTGTGCTTTCATGAAATAATGTGCATGTGGATGTATAAATATAGGTCTGCTACTGTTATAACTTTCCAAGAAAATTCTTAACTTTGTTTTCTTTCCCAGGCGTAATAAAAAATCTGCGAATCTATATTGTGTGTTGCTGATTTTTGAAATTTTAGCCCATATTCAAGCAGCTGTATATCTTGCAATACCAGCTATAATTAATGATGGATTATAATTTCTTTGAAGCATTATGGTTTCATGTTCAAAAGGAAGGTTGTGTCATCATGTAGCAAGGTGTAATCCAGAGAAAAGTTTCAGTATGTTCCATCATGAAAGGTTTGGCTGTGAATTTGAGAGCTTTTAATTGTCGTAATCAGAACTGGAAAGAGAGAAAGAAAGAAAGCCAGAAAAATATTATTTTTGCAAATTGTTTTTTAAATCAACTATATTCATATGCAGATCTACTGCAATGTAGTGAGGTAAATTTATTTGTGGTGAGCAGTGGTGGCTCAATGGTTAAGGCTCTGAATTACTGAACAGACGGTCACAGGTTCAAGTCTCAGCACTGCCAAGCTGTCACTGTTGGGCCCTTGAGCAAGGCCCTTAACCTACTCTGCTCCAGGGTTGTTATATCCTGGCTGACACTGCGCTCTGTCCCCAAGTTTCTAACAAGCAAAGAAAAGAATTTCACTGTGCTGCAATGGATATTATGTGACCAATAAAAGCCTCTTATTATTACAAAACTGGAAATCTGCAATTTTCCATTCAAAAATGAATTTCATGTCAGTCAAGAACTGGAATCAGAGGCTACAGTGACAACAGGCTGTGAAAACACTGTGTAGCCTTAGATTCATGTTCTTGGCTGAAAGGAAATCAGCTGTTTCTTCTGTTTGTAACACATCTGCCTTAAGTTTCGACATGAGAAGAGCTGAGTTGCTTTTCTGTATATACCAGTGGTAACAAGTGGTTATTTTTATTACTGTTGATTTCCTATTAACCATAGTAATTCTTTTCTGACCTTTCTCATTAAGAAGGTGTTTCTTACATCAGACCTGCTTTAAAAATGTTTCCCCACTATTTAGTTTAAATTCTTGAGCCTGTTATTCCAGGAAATTCAGCAGTTTCTGAAATATGCAAACCAGCCTGTCTGACACCAACAAGGCTGTTATAACATTCATACACATTGCATAAATATTTAAGAGGGCAACACTGGAGAGTTCATGAAATGAGTTTAGGTGACTTGAAAAAAAGAAGTAAGAACATTTCTCAGTTATGATTACAGGTTGAGTGACTGACATTAATTTATTTATTAATTTTTTTGTTAGTGTATCCTCACATTGCAAGTCATTTATTCATTTTTAATAACAGCATATTTTACTTGTAATTGTTTTCTGAGAAAGTATCCACAACTTAGGACATATCAAGTGAGGGGGTTGCTCCCCCAAACTTACATGAACATTTAATCCATATGTATTTAATACCATAGAAATTAAGACAGTAGGGGACGGGGCCACGTGTGGAAGGTGGGTGACTGCACCAGTGGACAGTTTATTGCATTTGCAGAAATTTTCTACCTGTCTGTCGAAATGAAAAGATCAATACAATCAGGGGTGCAATTTAGTATAATTTATGAACATTTTATAAGCATGTGTCTTGTAGTGCTTTAAGCTAGCTAACAGCTAAACTAACACTGCAGCATAGAAATGAAGAGTACCTAAGCTACCATTTTTTTGCAGCATTTCAACCATTGATGCTGTATTAGTAAAGTAGAGGCAGCATCAATAAAGTTTTTCATCCAGTATAATTTTTTTGAATGTTTAAGGTTAATTTGAGATTCTATATTACATATATACATTATGGGAAGCAGAGCAAATATCATTTTGTCAACACAAAGGATAAAAGTGATCTCAAATGAGAATGACTAGAGGACAAAGGGATTTTATTTTTGAAAATCGAAGATGTGAAGTAAATCTACTCTTTCTTTTGTTTTTTTTTACGAGAGGAAGTAAAAACTACAGATTAAATTTCAAAACTTTAAAATTACATGAATTAGGTATCCATTTAAATCCGCCTGCAGTCTCCATGCAATTATGCCTGGTAATGCTTGAGCATTTGATGTTCTGGATGACTGTTATGGATGGCTGTAAAAAAATGAATTTATCTGATGTAACTGCACACAATATGCTGAGCCTTTTTTGTTTTATCTTTTTTGCACACCTACTGCACATTTATGTTAATAATAGTAAAATGTTCTTTCTCTTAAAGATGGTGCTTATTTTTCAGACGCTGGGGTGGGTGGGTGGGTGCGTAGATCTGAAGATCTCACCTTAAAGGCCACAAACTCCACTGGCTATTATAGTAATAATAATAATATTAGATAGTGTAAGTGCATCCTGCTTTAAATTTCGGTACTGCTACTGTAAAACTCACTCCTGCATCCCTGTACATAACACTTATTAATCCAAATGTGATTAGTTTGAAGTAAGTCATGCTTGAAATGTGATTCATAATAATTAATGCAAAAGGGCTGCCAACAGTTTACCTGAAGAACATTCAATTCAATGCTTATATTTTAATTTTCATCAAACTATTTATTGAGCACTTATGCCCTGTGGATGTGTATAGATTCATCCTGGAAGTAAATCTTAATTATAAAGGGTTAGTCTATGTGCTAACAAAATACTGTACTGGAAGTGCACTGAATAAAATTTCTTAGAAAAAAAGATTTTAGATGCATGGTCTTGGGGCAACAGTAGGTCACAGGTTAAGGTTTTGAGCTAGTGATAACCAGAGATTGTCAGTTCAAATCCAAGGAATCACAAGGATCCATAGCCAAGCTCTTATGTATGGCCTTTTACCCCTTTGCTCAGATCTCTGCTAACATTGTATACTGTAGTCAGGAACCATATGTCCAAAAAAAACCCTGAAAATAAGGAATGTACTCCCTAACAATGAGTGTGCACTGCATTTACTCAAGGAATCATATAATATAATCTGTAACGAATGTGACAGAGCAGGAATAAGATGATAAATAGTGTATAAAATGTATACACACATGGGAAAATTAAGGTAATTGCAGCATTTAATTATATGCATGTAGCTACACACATGAATTCCACAGTGTGTTCACTTAGGAAGTGAATAACATAAACCCATGAATTTTTGGCAGTTCCTGCATACATGAAAACCCAAGCTATCACAGAGAGTTAATGTCAGTATTAGAGGTTTGTTGGAGGGAATAAATATGTAGAGAATACAAAGTGGATATCATCAGGTACTCTGCACTTGATGTACAAAAAGCAGCATTTTTCCTGTGTTTTTTTTAACCTGTTACTTAATATATCCTTTACAATGTCTACATAATGTACTTTATTATTTTTTTTTATATTTATTGCATTACAACTACTTTATATTCATGAATAAATCATAGCTATCTTAGTGTCACACTAGAATAGGGGCATTATACTAAAAGCATTAACACTAAATATACATTAAACAAGTCAAGGCAAGTGGGTTTTATTTTCATCTCAACCATATACAGTGTGTACAGTACACAATGCTCTTCCAGGACCAAAGTGCTACATAAACTACCCACGTGAACAAGACTGGATTGCGTGCATGTGTGCAAAAATATGCAACAATACAAGTTAAGTATAATACAATACAAACACAATTCTAGGGAAGGTGAGGACAGTGCAGTTTAACCAGTTTACAGTTTATGTAGGAACAATTAGGTGAAGTGTAGTACACTGATATTGTTAAAAGTCAATATAGCACACTCATTTAGCAACTAAGTACTGTAGCAGAACTCAATACTGAGTAGCAGAGTACTACAGAACTGCAAGTAATTTTCACATTAAAATTCCAGTCTTACACCTAAAATAGAAGATTTAGATAAGAGTTTATAGAAGATTTTTAAAATAATATTTAGTTAGGTTATTGTGCTTGGAAGCTAACATTTATTTATTTTTTTCTCATCCAATTACCATGACACAATAGCATCAGAAAATTCATTTATACTTTTTATTAAAAATTTGATTAATATACAGTTGAAGGTTTTTGAAGGTCGATTTTCAATGTTGTAGTAGAAGTGACCTACTACAGCACTACCCAGTGGCTACCCACTGCTCCACCATGCCACCTAAATCTGTTCTGAATTAGTGTTCTATGTCTTTTCTAAGTAATGAGGGCCTGAGTTTGAGTCATTCTGTCTGGAGTTTGTATGTTGTCTTTGTTTGTTCTTCCCTGTGTCTGGTGGGTGTCCTCTAGGTGCTCCTGTTTTCATTCACAGTCAAATGACATACAGTTGGGTGAATTGCAGATACTAAATTGCCTCTAGGTGTGTGTCTGTGTGTACATACAGGTTTATGTGAAATATCCGGACACTTGCCACATAAATTGTATGGACAAATTTACACTCAATACATTTTTTTCATTTAAAAAACAAACAAACAAACAAACAAAAAAACCCTAAGATGTTTATTTCAAAAACTAAAAAAAAGAGCCAAAATGTTTTCTCTTGGTTACTGAGGAAAAGCTTAGGGTTAGACATAGTGTTAGTTAGCTACATTTTTCATTATGTCTGTAAAAAGTCCTGACATAGATACAACAAACAAAGATACAACAAACATGTGTGTGCATGAATGTATCTGACTATTATATCTAATTCTTTATAACATAGAGGTGTCTAAGCTTGGTATGCAGTCACTGTATGATATTAACATTTAATAAACCATAGCTGAAATATAATATTTTTCATTGAGATGTTTGCTGTCAAGAAATAATTATACTTCTGAAAAGAACATAAAATATGTAAGTCGCTCAAACACTGGTCTGAAAATCCATTATGTTATATACTTCATAGCTTCAGTCCACCTTTCCCATGTTTTGCAGTGGGTAACAATGTTAACAGCTTTTTTTTTAACTTGATAGTTTTATACACATTCTAACCTTACAGCCCCGGGATTCACCGGGTGACTGCTAACACACCCCAATGGAATGAAAAGGTCAGTGTGTGTGACCTTTCTGACAGCTCTGGATATAGAGGACTTACTAGAAAAGGGAGATGAGGTCATGTCATGTGGATACGGATCTGCACTGTCTCTGATGTTGTGAGTATGTCTCAATACACCATTTAGGTGCAGTGGCAGAACCATGAACCTCAGCACAACAGCATCTCTGGCTCAGCATTTTTTGTCATTTTCTGGCCTATATCTAGCTGCCACTGCAAAAATGCATAAAATATCTAAGCTCACATAAAGTGCACTATAGGATCTTTGTTGTATATCCTGGTAAAGGATATAGCCTTTCTGTTCTCTAGTCTGTTAAAAGGAATAGGTAAAAGAAATTTGTCCAATATTTCCAAGGTTACAAGCAGAACAAAAGGAAAAGGTTCACGGTTCCACACACATGTCTGCACTTTCTAAAACTATGTGCACAAATGACTCACTGAGGCCATAGAAGTATAAAATAATCAGAGAGGTGAAGTGAATAAACTGATTATCTAATTACAAATACCTGACAAGCAGTGGGATATATTAGGCAGCAAGCAAAATTGATGTGTTGTCAGCAAGAAAAATTGGAAAGTGTAAAAATCTAAACATTTAAAAATCATTTAGCTAGTTATTCTACACAGAACCACTGATAAACGTGCAATACATTTGTTTATGCTAATGACATTTAAGGAGTGAAAAGGAATTTCTTTTCTGTTTTTTTCTGTGTCTAGAGAAAAAAAAAAAGAAAATGAATGTCATTGTTGTATTCTGACATACTGATCAGCCATGACATTAAAACCACCAACCACTAGTGAAGTGAAATATAACTGATTATCTTGTTACACTGGCAGCTGTTAAGAGGGATATATTCTGCAGGAAGTGAACAGTCAGTTCTAGAAGTTGATGTGTTGGAAGCAGGAAAAATGGGCAAGTGTAAGGATCTGAGGAACTTTGAGAAGGGCCAAATTGTAATGGCTTTATGACTCCAAGATGATCTCCAGAACAGCAGGTCTTGTTGGGTGTCCCTGGTATGCAGCTGTTAGTACCTACTAAAAGTGGTCCAAGGAAGGGCAACTGGTGAAAACCTGTATAAGAGCCTCGGCCTCACTAATGTGTGTGGAGGGTAAGGTCTAGCCCATCTCGTTTGATCATACAAAAGATCCACAGAGGGATCTGTTGCTAATGTCTTGATGTCAGATACCACAGGACATGTTCATTGGTCTTGTACAGTCCCTGCTAGGATGGGTCAGGGCTGTTTTGACAGATGTTTTAATATTATGGCAGATCATTCTATACTATATTAAATACTTCATACATTCTACATTCTAAACTCATGCCATGTAAATCTTGGGTTAGACTCATAAGCCAGGCCTCTAGCATTCACTAGAAAATCAGGCATGTTTCATAAGTGAACATAAAAAAGAACAAATAGAGAAGAAAGCAACAATTTAACTGACATCTGACATGGCACATGTCCATCACAGACCTGTTCCCATATGCAGACACACACAAGATTTTCTTATATTCCCTACAAAAAGGCTTCAAACATAAAACAGATGGGATTCTCTGAACATTCTTTGGTCCACTGACTATATTTTGCCCTGAAAAGTTTCTGCTAGACAACAGAATGAGAAAGTGCAGAAAGCTAGCAAGGTTATAAACCTTAATAGCCTAATAATTGTATCCAAAACATATCAGATGCTCTATGGCCTGTTGATGGAGAATCTGATCCTGAGTCTATTTTTGGTCTAAAAATAATAAACAAAAAATCATCAGTACCTCTCTTTACATTTATAAAGTCAAAGTCAATATAATACTCTCTCCCATTACAGTACTATATTATCATATTTACATCTACATACAGTACATGAACCCTATTTTCATACAGAAAAGAGATACAGTTGACGGGTTTAAAGGCATTAAAATCTTTACAGAGTAAGGCTTTAAATATCCTGGAGTTTTAGTGTATGATAAGCAAATCAGTAGCTACAAGTTGCATTTATATATATATAGTCTTATATAAGTCTAATGTGTTGGTAGACCACATTACTTACTTTCACTGGCCATGCCTTGGTGCTGCTGGACAAAATATTCTCATAAAGCAATATTGATAAATCTGAGCATTTACTCAATCCAAGAAATGTAAGAATTACAAGGTTTTTTTATGAGCCACATTTTTTTACAAGTTGTCAGAGGAAGCACCTGCAGCTATTCATTTATCTTTGTTATATAGGTTTATAGACTCTTTAATAATCTATAGACCATAGAAATGTTTGAGTTGGCATGTCAGAGAAGGAGCATGCAATATACACTCACTGAGCATTTCATAAGGAACACCTGTACACCCACATAATCCTGCACTTATCTAATAAGACAATTGTGTGGCAGTACTGCAGTGTGTAATATCATGCAGGCGGGCAGCTACTTTGGGTAACACTCATATCAACAATTAGAATGGGGAAAAATGTGATCTTAGTCATTTTGACCATCGCATGATTGTTGCTGCCAGACAGGATGGTCTGAGTATTTCTATATCTCCTGGGATTTTCACACACAACAGTCTCAGGTGTTTACCCAGAATGGAGCAATAAAGAAGAAAACATCCAGATGTTTACTCCAATAGCTTGGCCATAGATGCATAGACATAATTAACATAGCAAATGGCTTAAAACAAATCTTTCAAATTTTCAACTTGAGAAGTACACAAAATTCTGATTTCCACCTAGTCTATGGTTGAGGCAGTTTGATATGTATACACTCTTGCATTGCTTCAGCATCAACTATAGTGTACTGAAATTGGGATTCCAAATTCTGGGATGGCAGGAGTCCCCCCCCCATGCCACTTCAGTAGAACAGCATAATTCACATAAAGCTTCTGGAAATGCAGCAGATAATTATGTCCTCAGAGTCACAAACAATTGGGCTGTATCCCAAAACCGCATACCACTTCACTAAATAGTTTGGCAGAACACCACTGGTTGCCATTTGTAGCTGGGAGATTAATGCACACAGTGGTGATGAGTGAAACATAATCTATGTTACAAAATGTTCTTTCACATGTAGCTTGCAGAAATATTTTTATACTAGTGAGGGAGAAAATATTCCTCAAAAATGCCTCAATATATTAAAACAAAATTATGCATTAAATTTTTTTAGTTATCTAAACAACTGCATTAGTAGTCATTTCTAAGAAGATTTATTACTTGTTCAAATAACATTGATTTTTTTTGTTCAGGCTTTTAAAAACTGCTGTTCAGCAAATGACTGTTTTAGTGTTTAATAAGCAAAAAATGCAATGAAATGTTTATGTTACTTTGTTTAGCTAAGTGAAGTTGTTTACTTCGCAGTTACCAATCTTACAGTGTATCTCACAACTTTATCCCATAGTACTTCAATGCTATGTTTTTGTTTCTTGAACTGTCTCTCAACTTACGCTTATAGTCATGTTTAAGGTATTCATGTTTTTGTTACCCCAAATAAATCTCTCTGCACCTGCATCTGCTGTTGCCTTCATTAACATGACATGACAGGGAGAACATGACATTTGATTTTACCAAGCAAGGTTAACTGGATAATTCAACAAATATCTTCACTCGCTCTCACAAACAAACAATGCAGTCTAATTTAAGGTTGGAATAAATTTTCATGTCCTGCCAGTTAAAATATGCATCTTTTAAAAAAGTGCATGCACAGTGCATGTCACTGTCAAAACCTTTACCCGAGTGATAGTGGCTTTTCATGTTATCACACATCATTATTCTGTGACTCAGGCATCCCAGCAGCAAACAAGGCCACACTGTAGTCAGTGTCACATGGTAAGTCCAGCTGGAATGTGTTAACAACATGTCCTTATGTCAATAACTGTCACAAATGTCACTGAGTCAATCAGTTTATAGAACCATTAATATCAGTCAGTTAATATTAAGCACCTGGGTTTAGATAAACATCCTTGTCATTTGACAGGTGTTTAAACTGAAAATGTGTTGTGTGTTTCAGTGACTGGGACAGGGATAAAGGTAGCGGCCTTTGCCCATGTTTGAGAAAGTGAACCCTAGGACCAGCACAACATGCCCTGTGTGTGTAAGAAAAAATGAAAGAATTCATTAATAAAGGTGCTGAAAAGCACAGAGCTAAGTGACACTCTCCTGTTCCCTGACGCCTTCATTATCAGAGTGACTAGAGAGTTCCACACTAGTGCCAAAACACAGGATTTGAAAGGAAGAACATTCCAACCAGCAGGCCCTGCTCACGCTCCACCACAAGCAGGAAGACTGCTTCAGGGTGCTGCTGGAGGCACAGGCTGAATACCGGCAGGTGCTCCGGAACCTCCTCCCACCTGCAGGCGCTATGAGACCTACCTTGTCATGAGCCAAGTCACCATCGGCAAGATCGGGCCGCAAGACGACCCCAAGGCCTTCCTGGCGCTGTTTGAGCTCTCCAGAGAGGTTCAGATCTTGGCCCAGCAGCTCCCAGTCACCAGCATGCTGGAGTACCCAGACCTCAAGAGGACGATTGTGCAATGGGTTGCCGCTTGCCCGAGCAACACCAACAGCACTTCTGGGGTGACCAAGATTCCTACCCATTTGCATAATACGCTTAAAAGCTCTGTGTTGCCTGCCAGACATGGTTGCTGGTGGAGGACTGTGATGCTTGAGACGTTGTTGACCTCATGGTACACCTACCATGTGAAGCGGCAGAATGGGTCCAGATCGGCCACCCTGCAAAAACACAGAGTGGAGGTGGCAGTTAGTCCCCACCTCATCTATCCACTAATTTTGGGGGCCCATTTGCCAGCTTTTCTCCCCTTTTCCCCTTTGGGAAACCCCGGACTAACTGGAGCAGTTGCGGGACGAACCTCTCAGGCATGGTATCAACCAAGTGAAAGTAATTGATGGTCGGCGTGTTCAGCGATCATCAAGTCCATTCTCACAGCATCCATAACCATTTGGTTTGGTTTGGTTTCTCCACCTCCCAAGAACAAGCCAAACTCCAGTGCATCATCAGAACTGCAGAGAGGATCATTTGATGTAATCTGCTAACCCTTCAGGAGATCTACACCAGTAGGGTGAGGAAGCATGCTGGCAGACAACTGACCCTTCACATTCTGGACATCACCTCTTTCAGACGGTCCCCTCGGGTAGAAGACTCAGGTCCATCAAAACCAGCACAACACGGCATGCTAACAGCTTCTTCCTCAGAGCTGTAATGCTCCTCAACCACAGTGGACACCTCACATCCCAGTTTACAACTTAATCTATAACTGAACTGAACTGGGTGCGTCCCCATATTGAAAAGACAGCAGCGATTGCAGCTGGTCATTTTGGGGGCACAATGGTGGTAGCAGACTTCGTCTCCCGTCTGGGGGAAAGTCGGCTGTAGGCCGGACGTCTCCCCGGCCAGAGTCGGGTTGTGGGGGTATGTGGCAGGGGGGAGTGACCACGCACCAGTTTGTGAATGGAAAGAGAGACAGGGGCAATGAGCGGTAAGGATCCTCACCTGCTTCCAATTTCCTAATGTCTGTTGTGTGTTTCAACAATTGGGATGGGGATAAAAGAGAGAGAGAGAGAGAGAATCCTAGGACCAGCACGACACGCCCAGCATGCATGTAAGAGAGACTGAAAGTATTCATTAATAAAGGCGCTGAAAAGCACAGAGCTAAGTGACACTCTGTCTGTTTCCCGCCTCATTCATTTCCCGAGCAACTGGAGAGTTCCATAACACTTTTTTTAGATTTGCAGATTAAACCTTAGCTTGCTACCATTTAAGGATAGTGGAGCAGTCAAACACTTTAGTTTTTTTGTAACACACTTGTCCTTGGCAATAACTGAACTTGAAAATTCCAACCTTGTAGAATGAGCTTGTTATGAAATTAAGATCAATATTAACATGCTTTCCTTTTCTTCTTCTTTTTTTAATGGGGAAGGGCAAAGTTTAAAAATCAACATTGCAAGGAATCAGAGTGTTTTAATTAACTACGGAATCAATCATAGATCTACATGATGTGTTCACAATAAAAACAAACACATTCTGCTGTAAAAAATGATTAAGTTTTGTCAGTGGGAGTTTAATCTTAATTGATCATTTTTGTGTGGTCATGTTTTTTTTTTCTTCTCCATCTCCTGTATGTAAAATACAGAAATGCTTGACTAGCCACTTGGAAAGATAAGATGACAATGTTTACGTTTACTACTTCAGAAAATCAGCTCCATAGTGTTATCAGCATGTAAAACAATTTATATGACACATGAATGCTACAACATCTTGTCGTCTTGTACACAACAATGAATAATGTGTCTATGAAAAATGATGCTCTTCATGTTTAAAGCCATTCTATTAAAATCTACATTTTTATATAGTTTAATGTTTGGAATAGCAATAACTTGAATGATTGATGTCTTTTTACTGCCGCTGTGTCTAGCAAGCTTATTACATTTTCAATGGAATGATATTCAAAAATGTGTAGTATTATAATACAGAGGCCTTGAAACCATCAGCTTTATCTGGCTTTTTGATAAAAAAGCTTAGTAATGAGTTAATGCTGTCATACTAGAAGGCCGATGCAAGAGCAGATATACTAGTATTTAAATAATAATAAAATAATACATGATCAAACAAACAAGATAAAACTATACACAAAACGCTATAAGGAGAGAAACACTCAAGGATCAAACACACATAAACCATATAGCACAAAAATAAAAGAAAGCTATAATTATGCAGTGCTACCATGCCACTACACACACACACACACACACACACACACACACACACACACACACACACATATATATATACATACCTAAATACAGTGCATTTGGAAAGCCTTCAGAGCCTTTCTTTTTTTGTGTGGTCTTGAGCTAAAAAAAATCTGAGTCTTTGCCATCATTCTGCACTCGATACTCTATAATGACAAAGTGAAACCAGAATTTTACAAATGTATGCAAATTTATTAAAAAGAAAAAACTAGAATTTCATATGGAGATAAGTATTCAGACCTTTTGCTATGACACTGGAAATTTAGCTCTGGGGGCCTTCCACTCTGTTCATCATCTTTAAGATTTTTCTCCACCTTGTCCTCCACCTTGTCCACCTGTGGTAAATTGTGTTGACTGAACATTATTTGGAAAGATACAACACTTTCTATATAAGGTCTCACAGCTGACAATGCATATCAGAGAAAAAACGAGCCATGAGGAAGAAAGAACTGCCTATAGACCTCATGGACAGGATTGCGTGGAGACACGGATCTGGAGAAGCTACTAAAAATGCACTGAACGTTCTCATTAGTACAGTGGCCTTCAAATTGTTAAATGGAAGAGGTTTGTAACTGCCAAGTCTTTTTATAAAGCTGTCAGTTCCACCAAACTAAGCAATCAGGGGAGAAGGGCCTTGGTAAAAACCCAATGGTAACTCTGAGCTCCAAAGATCCAGTGTGCAGATAGGAGAAACTTCCAGAGGGTCAACCATCACTGCAGCACTCCACCAATCTGGGTTGTATGGCAGAGTGGCCAGACATGCAACAAATTGGAAGACTGAAGGAAGTTTCTAGATTATACAAGGATTGATGAGGTTGGGATAGTTGAGGATAGTCTCAGCATAATTGACACAATGGCTAAGACAGAATGGTCTGATATACTGATTGTACAGGGGCAATTGTTTGCGTACAGGGGCCATATATCTTCTGTATCCATTGGGTGATTTTCATGATCTGGAGAGCATGCTGGCTCACAACTCTTAAGGTTGGGGAGCTCTGTGGGCTTCATGTTTTGTTTGCAGGAGTGACTCGAGACTTTGTAAAAGTCCTCTTTTATGTTGTATATCTGTGTCCGGCATTGGTGCATAAGCACAAGTGAAGGAGACACAGCATCATTCTTTAGAACGAAATGTGCCAAAAAAAAAAGGGTTCGGGTGAGTGTGTGGGTGCGAAGTTCTCATCACTCCACCAGAAAGATTTCCAGTAGCATAAGAATTTCATGACAACAATCTAGCAGGAGCTACAGAAGACTGCTGGTGGATCGGTCTGCTGGACTTTGCCTGTGCCCATTCCCAGCTGCCGATGTGATTTCAGGATTTACTCCCCTAGCCATTGTACCTTCCAAAAGGATTACCCAAGCGGGTACAGTAGTTGGTAAGGCACCTCTAGGGACCTACTAGCACTTACTAATTCAGCCTAGGGTCACAAGACCACAGTTACAACTGGCTGCCATGTCAAGGACATTTCAGAATTCTGACAAGACTTCCTTGTTTATCCTGGCAGTATACAAAATACAGTAATACAGGCCAAGTGTGAAGCCTGGTTGTTCATGTGAGTTCTGAATCATTTTTTTTTCTGATTGATATCTCACGCATGAAAGCAAGCCTTTAAATAGTTACATTGTGTCTCTTTGATTAAAAAAAAAAACGTCTGCCAAATGAATAAAAAATGTGAAAGCATAAATTCAAATATACTGTCATAATACACCTTGGCCAGAGTTGAGTCTTAAATTTTAAATGACTATTTATACTAAATGCACCTAGTAAAGACAGGGAACAGGGGAATAGGAACATTTCACAGCACACACACAATACATACAGATGAGGGGAGTTTTTTATATGCATCACATTTAAATACATTTGAACAGAGCCATTAAATGGGATCATCCATATCTCCAAGTAATTAAAAAAATAGCTCAGGAAGAGAACTAGCTAATTGCATTCTTCAATTCATTGGAGATTCTAGCTTTACCCCTTGTGGTCTTCATGTCATATTTTATCAGAATGTTGATGTGGGCACTGAGCAATATGCACCCAAATGTGATTTAGCTCCTCACCGATTTACCAAGCTATATTAAATGTAAATTTATTTTGTGCATTACGCCAACACCCCTCTCTTGACATTGAAATAAAATCTTAGCTGTGTTTTCTTGCACAGGTAAGCGTATTTACCTGGAGTGATGCTAAACTAATTTGAATAAATCTGTGAAACCCAATTTTATGTAATTGAAGCTCACTTTGTGAACACCTGCAGCTGGATTAGAGTGTGACATTAAGTTGTTTTGCTGCAGTGGGCTGAGAAGGGTTCCATAAATTTGGATTTAATTCAACATTTTTAATACAGCACCATATGCGCTTTACAGAACAGGCAACATGCTTGGTGGGTGCTTAAAAATTATTGAAACTTGTCCAAGAAACTGAGACTAATGAGACCTAATCCACTGCTCCACATTTTAAGCAAGTGTACTTTTTTGATGAGATTTCTTATAATAAATAGCCAATTTAAGTTCAAGTCAAATCCACAAACTTGGATGACAAAGGAGAAAATGCAGAAGTACATTCATTACGTAAATGTATTTTTGCCATTCCTAAAAAAAAAGAGTATTGATGACACAAATCAAAATGTTCTGAATAGCAGATCTTTCCACTAACAAATTGATCTTCCAAAACAGAGTCCCATGTGTGATGGAACAGTCAGTTTCTGTATTATTATAGAATTGCCAACCTGCTTGAAAAGAGTCCTAGAAATCATGGTGTGCCACCTTGGTCAGCTCTGCAACGTGCCAGCTGTGTTGAATGGCTGTTTGTGCACAGAGTGTGAGCGATCCCTGACAGGCCGCTTTTTGTTTGCCTGTGTGGCTGCATGATTTGTGCGCGGCCATCGATCCGCTCCCAATTAGAACAATTACTGCCACCTCGCTTCCCCTTTTCGCTTGCTTTCATTAAAAATGGCTCTGTCAATAGCACTGTTTATAACAAGACTAATGCCGTGGTGGGTAGACAGGATGGCATTAGGTGATTATTTCATCCTGCGATCACACAAAGGGAAAGCAGTATGAGAGAATCAAGTCAAAAGGAGCCAAAATAAATATTTATTTTCCTTCTGTGAATTTTGGCTTCAAGTCATCAGAAATGCTCAGCAGCAGGAATGTTCAGCCATTACATATTGCTGTGTAATATATTTGATGTTTGTCACTGCGATTCAACCATCAATCTAATTTTATTTCAACATTAACCCCATACTGATGTCAGCTGTTAGATTGTAGATATGCCAATGGCACATGACACAGCTCACTAAGCAGTGCAACATGTCACACTGACTACTCATCTACATTTGTATTATTCATGCTTTTCTCTAATGATGACCTTGACACAGATGCATATGTCTGAGTGAAAGTGTGTGCATGCTCCACTGTTTCTGGTATCATAAAGCAGACATACAGTAGTGCAGATTAATTAAACCCAGTGTAGAAACAAACAACAGCTGGGCGACATTCCGAAAAGTCAGGTGGCAATCAGGAATAAAATAGACAAGACTTAAGAGTGTATAGGAAGCTTTGGAATCAAACCTGGAAGAGAACAAAGACTTAAAATCATCAGTGACACCAATGCTAGAACGAGTTTCTGCCAAGTAACATTTAGAGTTCTGAATATTTAAAGCAAGTATTATTTAAAGTGATTGCACAAAGGTGAATTTGATTAGTAATCAGATGACATTGACCAGGAAATGGTACTTGACTAGAGGTCATGTGATGAGGTTGTGAGCTGAGGACAGTGGGAATTCCACACATAGATGGTTTAAAAACTGAAAACTATAGTTTAATCACGATAAAAAGGCTTATAAGATGTTAAAAACAAAATGGCAGTGTATACCAGAAAAAAGATGATCTATATCTTCTTGGAGTCTCATGTCCTGAGCATCACTGCTGCTATGAAACACCATAACAGACAGATGTAGAAACCATGAATCTTGTGGGACTATGACTGAAATAAACAGTCATCACTAGAAATAAACAGTCATCACATCTCAGTACGTTTTTCCTCGCCACTGTCACCACTGGCTTGCTCATCAGGGATAATATTTATATAAATGCATAATTTGTTGCTTCATTTCTCTAAAGCTGCTTTGGGAAGTCGACTGTTAAAAGTGCTATACAAATAGAACTGTATTGAACTAAACAACAATCCATTACATTATCAGAAAAACAATTCAAAAAAAACAAAAGGCAAATTCGGTTGTGCATCAGACCTTTTTTAATGAAATAATTATATGG
Source organism: Duopalatinus emarginatus (assembly GCA_028565595.1). Lineage (NCBI taxonomy): Eukaryota > Metazoa > Chordata > Actinopteri > Siluriformes > Pimelodidae > Duopalatinus > Duopalatinus emarginatus. The sequence continues at coordinate 9,473,431 of JAOVVF010000017.1, read as the reverse complement.
CATCAGTCTATGAGATCTGAGTTTGAAAAGATACATAAGAAAAAAAATGGCAGAATTAAATACATGGAGAGCGGAACATGCGGGGATAGGTTGCAAATATTAAAACTGAAAATATCTTAAAGCTCCTCAGAGGATACACAAAGAAGCTGAAAGGAGTCATGATGGAAAAATGAAGATAATTTTTAAATGAGTTTATTAATATAAATAATAATAAATATCTTATTATTGTTATATTAATATATATTTGACTAGTTAGTTATTTGCAATAATTAAGGATCAACTATCAAATAAAAGTCTTTCTCCTTTTTCTTTTTCCTAAATTCAACCATGTTTTTGCATGCACATGTAAACAGTGCTCTGCTCGGTTGTGACACCAAACAACAGCAACCAAACACTTCCAATAACTAGAGAGTCTTGCATAGTCTTGCTGTAAACCACTGTTTTTTTGCAGACTTGTTTTAATTCAGGCACGCAGGAGGGCTTTCGAGCATAAGCTGCCTGCCACAGTATCGCAGTGGGATGTAAAGCATATATTTGTGTAGGCCACTCTGAAATATCAACTTCGCTTCTTTAATCCATTCAGTAAGGACTTGCTCTTATGCTTCAGATTGTTGCTGGCTGCGTAAACCAATTGCTCTTGAGCTTTAGATCATGGACAGCTGGTATGAAGTTGTATTAGCTTTACGCGAGATGTATCAGTGTTTCCTGTGAACACTCTACTAATAGCCACAGACCATCACCCCATATGACCTGAGGTCAAGAAGGTGTTTTTTGGCAAATGTGAGACAAGCCTTTATGCTCAGCTTTTGATTAGTAGAGTTTTCCAATGGATATCATTTCCCTAGTCTCTCTTTAATGCTGGAGTCATGAATTCCAAGCAGATTTGAAGCAATTGAGCCTTGAAATGTCTTCAGCTTTTTTTTATCTTGTTTTTTTGTGACTTTGTGGATGAGCCATTGATGCACTTCTGGAGGAATATTGGTAAACTGCCTACTTCTGTCAAGGCTTATTTTTCTGTTGCTTAAAGGCTAAGTACCACCTAATGAACACCTCTAGTGATTTTACATTGTTTTAGATACTAAAATATACTGACATTAATTAAAATGAGTTAAAATGTATGTATTTCAATTACATTTTCCATTCAATTTAAATGCATAAATTCAATGCAAAAATAACTTTGAAGTTTAGGTTTCAAATTTTTTATTTTAATTTTATGTACTTTTATGGATTCATGCAGGTCTTTTACATAAACTTTATGTATTGCAAAATAGTTATTACTAATTGATATATTCACCTTAAAATTACTTAATTACTTAAAATGCACTCAAGGACAACACAAGTTAAATTAAAAAACTTTTATTTTTAAGCTTCACATTGAACACCTTCTCTCCAATGAAACTACAGGCTATTTCTAACCTGATTTGTGTATTCCTTTTAAAAGTTTACAAACATACAATTTTAAAATATTTTTCCATGGTCACTCCCCTAATAGAGGTAAAAAAGTAATAATATAACAACAACAATCACCTCATCATATACACAATAAAAACAATGTAATGGGCTAACTGAGCACCAGCTGTTCTTAATAATTCAGTGCTAAATCTAGCTAATAGATTTAGAAGAAACAGAACAGTATGCATTTGGTAACGTGCGTAGACTTGCCGTGAATGTGTGAACAATGCAAGCTTATTAAAGCATCTTTATTTTAAAGGCTTGGACCTTTGGGGAAAGCTTTTTGCCATTAGTACCTTCATCAGTACCTTCTGGAAAAATTCAAATGTGAATTTGTGCTCCTGAGTGTAGCTCAATTTAAGTGAATAAATCAGTCCCAACAGGATGGCACCGCCATGCAAAATGCTTCCCAGGTTGCACAGCAGCTCAGTACCCTCGATAACCACCCCTATATCCTCAGGCTCCTCCATAGCATCAGTGCCCTCTTTGCGGATAACATAAAGCCACATTACGGTCTGTAAAGGTGGACAGAAGAAATCGACATTTCCTGACAATATAAAATTCACACAATGAATGTTAAAGTGAAATAATATCTACTAACCAGGTACTCTTTGACAAGACTGTCAACTTTCTTGTTCAGGTAAACAAAGACTTTTCAGCACATAGTTTCGTCTGACACGGATGTTGTTACACTGCAATTAAAAAAAGGTATGTATATGAATGTGGGAATACAAAGTGTGTGGCATATCAGTGACCAGTAGATGTGATATATTAAAATATTTTAAGCTAAAATGATGACATCCAAAATTTGAATTAGAATTAAACTGGCCGCAAAAGAGCACACCATCATGCTTATACCTTTGCTGTTGGGGCAATAATGAGCCTGATCTTCTTCCCAGCAGCTCCTTTACTGTTGCTGAATATTTTAATCGGGTTATCGGTGTATTTGTCCAAACTTAGTTTGCAGTGGCAAAATTGTTATCCTCATGAATTTTACATTTACCTGAAAGTAAAAAGGAAACAAAAATAAAGAAAACTTCACAAAAAAGAAAATATACGTACAAATAAGTAAACTGAAGTACTCTCTTTCAATTTAAAGCTCATTGCATGCACACAACTGACATGAAAATGTGGCTATGTGCACTAGTTTTGGATATACTTGAGTACTATGTGAACGGTATATGTGCCTTAAAAGATTACTCCATAAGTATAAGGATAATTACTGTATACACAAGGATACCTGAACCTGTTTCCATAATGCCCATGTTTTAGTTTAAAATGCTTTAATATTTCATACCTACTTGTCACAGATGTACCACACACCTGACATTCCCACATTTATATACCCAAAAAGAAAAAGGGAGTGTGTTTAGGAGTGGGTTAGAAGGTTATATTTGCAAAATACCACGAGATTACCAATACATACTGTAACTGAGAGGTTGCCCCACCTTCATGAATAAATATTTAAAAATTTCTCACTTAAGTATAATTTTACCAAAGGCTACATAGCACACATTTTTATACACAGCTAACGGTTCTATGCATCATGCCAGCAAGCAAGCTAATGCAACTAGATTACTTTGCCATGTCAATTTCACAAACCACAAACTGTTAGTGTGAATAATTCTGGACAAACTTAAATCTTAACATAACATATTACGTTTTACAAAAAAAAAATTACTTATTTAGTCTACTTTAGTCTATATAAGAAAGGAAAAAGATTGTAAAAATATAAAGACCTTATCTCTTTCATATCCACCACATGCGACATGGTAATGCAAGCTGCTAATTTTGGGCACGTTTACGGATACTGTGCACATGCGCACTGTCTCCTATTGGTTTTAATCGAAAAACCTAATAGGTTTTTTGCAGGTTTTTTAAATTTGTATTATATTAATCAAAATTGTATTGGTTCTAAGTAATTAAAATACATAAAGTATAATTAGAAAAATAGTAAAAAATATATAATTTAGACAATTAAATAGGTACAGCAGTCTCTGTGTTGGTCTGTGACTCGCTTGAAATAGACTAACCTAGCTACCATATTACTTGGTCCTGAGACTTTTAGTCAAACCAAAAGCTTTTATTCAAACCACACGCACAAATGTTCATCCTAAGTGTAAACAGTAACTATCTTGCTAGCTAGTGCAGCTAAATAAATAACATTATTCATAACAACAGCTTTTGGCAATCAGCTAAACTAATATAAATAGGTACAGTGATTTTTGTAAATATGATCAAAGTCGAACTTGCATTCATACTACATATCTACGTTAGCCACACAGTATATTTTGAGCCACTAAACTTAGCAAGTCAAGCTAATGTTAACTAACATCAGCGAAGTAATTGCACCTATTTACCTCCATGTACACTGAGGCTCTTGAACACCTCTTGTTGGTTTCTTTACATGCCCATATTGTTGAAAAGGTGCCAGGCTTAAGATCTGGTCATCAAGTCAAGTAATGTAAGTGTGTTAATCTTCGGCCATGAAATGAGCACTATGGATGGTCCTTTTTAAAGTGTCCATTTAAATGTAACAAATTTAGTTCACTTTTTGGATAAATTTGGATCTTT
>JAOVVF010000017.1:9437242-9469305 GCA_028565595.1 Duopalatinus emarginatus | reverse complement strand
ACTATGGATGGTCCTTTTTAAAGTGTCCATTTAAATGTAACAAATTTAGTTCACTTTTTGGATAAATTTGGATCTTTACACAGGATTACTGCAGACAAAAACAACACATCTTTTTATAATTTTTGCATTAACCTAAACGCAGCTATAATGATGTCGTCCACATCTGCCAACAGCTCGTACAATTGACTTCCGGTTTTGCAGGAAGCCGATAAGCTGGCTTAGCGAAACCCAGAAGACTTTCTTGCATACAGTCTATTGCACCACTAATGCTTCAGAGGAGTTTTCAGCTAGTTGTCAAATGTCATAGATTTAGTGGGTCAAATAAGGAATAAAGTGTTAAAAAGACGCGTCACTCAACAAAAAGGGTTAAACTTTATTATTATTAAAAAAATATTTTTGAATACTGTAAGTATTTTCTAATCATATAGACTTTATAGACTTTAAACAATTTTACTTTTATAAATATCAGTTTTAAAACGGTAATAATTAGGAAAAATGCATATTAGTTCATGATGATAATGATGATGATAATAATAATAATTTATTATTGTAATCTAATATGCATATTTCTGAATTTATTTTCTTTTCGTTTATACCTGTAAATATAAACTTTGATGAGACTCTTATTTTGCCTTTACTGATATAATTATAATATTTACGTTCTTAGACTTGCCTGTCCACATGCCTGCAATGGGTTTGTTTATTAGACTATATTTCTCTAATGTTTGATAACAGACAAAAAAACAGCACCAAATAGAATAATGAAGTTCATTTTATATGTTTGGTGTTGCTACTACTGCTACATTTTGTTCCTAAATAAACCACTGAAAGGACCTTTGTCTTATCAAGGATCATTTAATGATCTTTTTGAACTCTCCCATTTTTTTTTTCTTTTTACATTTTATTCCAGTAGATTTGTTTTGGTTTTAGCATTTGCAATATTATTTAAGTTATGAGTAATTAGTAATGGATGATTTTTTAAAATAACTTCCACAACACTTCAAGCTGCACAGGCCAAGGCTCTGCGATTAAGTTTCTGCTTTCCAGCTTTCTTCAATACACTTAATCACCTTCAGTAAATCACTCAATGAAGATATTAGAATAAATTGGTCGAATTTACCATTCCACCTTAAATTCTGCTGTGGCAACACAGCCTTCAGGCTGAAGATGTGCTTTTTAGTCACTTTGAAATTACCATCTTAATGTATTTGCCAATTTAAGATGGAAGGGTAAATGTGTTTTAAAAGCCCCATACTGGCTGTAGAAGTGAGGAATTAGTTGCCCAGATGAGTAGTTCAGAATTAATATTATTTATTCAGAATTGATTAACACATGGTTCCTGTGGGACAGATCATGTCGAATATGAATGTAATTTTCAGGACAAGAAAGTGGATGACAGATTGTGTGTGAGTGCTTTTCTCATTCAGAGTCCAGCAACGTATAGTTTTTATTTCACGTCTGTCAATCCCACAAAAACACGTCTGGGGAAAAAAGATGTGTTTTTGTGGGATTGACTAGCTGGAAATGTTGCTCTCTAATATATTGTTTATGACCCCTGACTACAGAGGTTGTTGTGTGGTATGCTCCAGACATTACAGTAAGCAAGCACGACACTGGAAGGATTGTAAGACTTTAGTTCACTGAAGTATGCGTCTGCGCTGTACTGCTTTCTCTTTACATCCAGAAGACCCCCCCCACACACACAATTGTTATTGCATAATTTGCACCCTGTATTATAGTAATATATCCTTTTCAGACTTTTTTTAATGCTTGTTGAAATCCTTTATTTACTTGACTGGTATTGAATATTTTTTTGTACTTCAATAAATGAAAAAATCCTTTAAGGTTCTCTGTCAGATTCTGACATAATTAAGGTTGACAAATATGCAAAGCCTGAAGGCAGGGAATAAAAACTTTTTCACAACAAGGTATGTTTAAGTTCATGAATCTTATTCCATAGCAGTAAACCATGCAACACTTTTTGTCAACAAGAAAGATGCATAAACTCATACACACTCATTTTATTGTGGCATGTTGCTAGCAGATCTTAGTTTACATGAGTGCTTTCCCTGCAAAATCCATCCATGTATGATGCCCTGCAGGCACCCAGGCAGCCGAGCGCCGTGGTGAATGAATTTCGACAGCTGCACGGGTGCAGATAGTCACATTGTGCCACAACAGCAAAGAAGCTGTTCTAGCAGGTGCTCCAAAAGAAGAAAGGGAAAAAAGTTTGTCAGTTTTTTTTTTTCTCCCTTCTCTCCTGCCTTCTGTCTCTGTCATTGACCCAAGACATGTCAGGGCCCTGTCAGTTTGCCACGCAGCCATGTCAACAACATCTGCTAATGATCTGCCCACAATTAGTCATCTGCTCAGGATGCTTTAGTCAGGTCACACCTGTGCGTTTTGTTAACATTAGAGGCAGGATCCTGGCAACTGTTGCATGTTTACAGCATGCTCTTTGACTACAATTTGGAGGCATATTGCACATTTTGGAAGCTTTTAGATTACTGCCAGGCATAATATTAATGACTGAGCAAAGATCTTGCATTATTGAAGCTTTTATGAGCTATGCCCTGTCACCATGTTTTCTTTCCTTTTGTTTGTCTGAGCTTGAGTGCTTTTCTGATTCAGAGTCTAGCAATGTATAGGCTTTATTTCACATCTAGACGTCTGGGAAAATCCCACTGGAAATTGCCTGAGCTGAATTCTGGTAAGCAACCAAAAAAATGACAGTCAGGTCAGGATCAAAATGATATACTTTGAGAAAACATGCTTACCTTAAAAAAATAAAAAAAGAAAGGTTTTTATTTAGACTAGTTTCTAATCTTGCCTTGGCTTTTTGCCTGCAGAAATCAAGCTGTGTAAGATTTAACAAACACAGCAGTAAATGCAATCAGTCTGTCTAAAAATGTATAAACCCTGGCTAGCTAAGTGTACTTTTCTAATGATTTAGTCACCTTTTTTATAGCAAAATGTTCATAAATCTACTGCATTGTAGCTGTCAAAAGGTACGCTGTGGAGTAATATCATTAACATTGATTAGAGAGCTTATACACACTGTTCAGAATGTTTTAACCTGTATACATGACCTAATAAAAAGACATTCAAATAGGAATTTAGCCAACAACTTAGAACGTACTGAATGAATCAGTGATTATTTCCCCACAGATATAAGAGTGAACAGAAATTAGTCAAGTGAAGAGAAAATAGTGATACTCATGTTCTTATGTCATAAGTGATTTCACTTGAGGTTGATGATGCTGATAATCAGTGAGTAATAACTTGTAGAAGGTGCACATTCACTGTATCTAAATGGCTCATCTCTTCCTACAGCCTTCATATTGATGTAATGAGCTAAAGTTACCATGGTAATATTTTTAATATGCCTAAGACTTCTTCATCACTTGTGGAAATGTTCATGCTGTCAGAGGTGCAAATGATGGAAAGGAGTTTTGGACTATTGTTTATATGACTCATCAGGTAAGACAGAGCATCCTACAAACATGGCTGTTGACTACAGCTTCCAGAGCATAGAGCATCCTACATACATGGTCACAGAGGACTACAAAACCCCCATCACAAACTATCTCCATTCACATTTACCCTCATTCTGTTTGTGTACCACAGTATATAAGGACACTCGTTCCACCACCACTGCAAAATGTATTAGACTTAGTGTGACATACTCTCTATACCAAGTCTTAAAATGACTCGCTATTGTCCTTTCTGGTTCCTAGTTTATGTCCTTCTTTCATGCCCAAGTAACTCTGTTAGCCTGATTCTTAACCTGCAGCTGAAGAATAGTTCCATGTGGGAGGCAGCAGGTTTTCACGAATGGTGTAGGGCCCTGGTGTCTCAAGGCCATCCCATCAGTGAGCATCAATGGCAGATTGCTTTGATCAACGGCCAGCTAGTGCAGCTAACCAGCATACTGACACCCACATAGGCTGCTATGGGGGGCACTGGCTCAATCTGCCTTATCTCTCTACACATGACAAATATTCAGGTAATCCCGGTTCATGTAAAGGTTTCACGCTTCTCTGTATTTATTTAGTCCTGAGGGATAGACTGAGAAAGATTGTGAAAAATTCACTAATGGACAAGTCACTTGTACCCACCTATACTACCATTCCGCAAAGCACAGCAGCAAAATAAAAAGCCTATTATGTGTATTGTCTTGCATGCTAGTTGGTATTTTTTCAGCTATTTTTGTGCATAGGTTATCCTAAATCACTCTAACAGTAGCTGCTTGTGACCTGCATCATGATCAGGAAATCCACATGAAGTAAGCTATCTAGCAATAAAATAAAATAAAATAATTTCCAGTAATCAGTTTACTCTAAGTAGGGTGTCAGTGGATTCCCAGCAATCCCAAGAACACTTGGTGCAGAGTGGGAGGAGGGCAAAATCAAATCAAATGAAATAACAAAATTATCTGCTTCCATGCACAAGGTAAAAATAGTAAAATAGTTAAGTGTGCAACAGATTAAAACCTGCAGCTTGTGAAGTTCGCCCCATTTCTATTTTTCATTTTCATTATCTGCTGGTGAAAGTATAAATGCCACAAGGATTAGAGAAATTACATGTGCTCTCTCTTGCCTGCCCCCATCCTGCGCTTATCCCTCTTCTTTTGCTCTTCTCATTTCACCCCTTCTCTCTTTCTTCCTCCCTCCCATCTCCTCTCTTCTCTTCCTCTCTCCTAGCATTCTACTCCTACTAGCATTCCTCTCACACTGTCGAGGCGCGACTAAAAACGACAGTCCCTGTGCCCAACCAGCAGCCTAGCCCCAGAGAGTCTAGAGTGCCTGGCGCAGTGTCTTAAGAATTTCTATAATCCCAGAGATCTATTACAGATAGTGGCAGTGACACAGGCGACAGAGATTAGGAGCGGCAGATACTGACTGTATTGATTGGCCCTCTCATTCCCTTGGTTGGCTGCTGGGCTGCACAGCCATGTAATGGAACACAGTAATGAATTCCAATGACTGTGCACAGTTGCAGCAGTCCAAGTGAGACAGAAATGAGTGGCAGAGTTGGTTATGAGTGTATAGGCTTGGGCATATCTTCAAAAGGATATTAACTCTTCCTAAACACTTGCATATAGTTTTGTCTTAATGCACTGTTAGTAGGAATAATAGAAGCTTCAAAGCTTTTCCTCAAGATGGTTTTAACCACAGTGTTTTGTGTTTTTATCAGCTTGGGTAGCTGTGATGATGCATATCTTATCTGTGAGAACAAAAAGGTTTTTAGTCTTCAGTGTCTGATTTATGATGTAATGGCAAAATTGCTACCACTGATGTATCATTTGAAGATTTACTCTGCAGCATTAACTTATTTTCCCCCAGAAGAGAGACCAATATTAGTGTGTTTCTGTGGCTTTGAACTAGCCAGGTTCTGGCTGAATGCATTATTACATAATTGAAGACATCAAAGATAATTTTCCTCTGAACAATCTTTTGCATATAGTGAGACCACCAAATGCAACACAAACAACAGCACTCATTGAAGAGGGGATCCTAGTTGAAGTTATCAAGCCCCTATAAGAGTGTCCTGTCCTCTGCATTTAGCACATTATATCTCCCCAGAGGCTCCAGTACTGTTAGGAGAGTTTGCCAACAAGACAATACCTACAAGGTTTTTGCTAATCGTAGTATTGATTCTGTAACACACCTCATTTGGGACTGTTTAGCTTTGGTGGGCGGCTTTAAATGAATCAAGTCCAGCTCTACCGCAGTGGTGGGAGGTGCTGGGAAAAGCAACTGAGACCTGCCTACTGCCTAAAGAAGAGTTGCTCTTTAGTATTCAGGCCCAGTACTGCACACAGGCTCCAAAGCTGATGAACACATAGTTTAACCAATTCATTACTTCTTATCTTTTAGGCAGAGTGAGCAAAGTGGTTGGAAAAAAGCTATCAAGAGTGCATGTGTTCCCTACACTAGATGTTGATATACATTACCCCTGATATTTATAGGAATTCTATACAAGAATGAGATTTTTTTAACTCTTAGAATATAAGATTTAGAACAAACAAATTTTCAGATGAGGGATGCATCAATACTGCTTTTGGTATTGGGTCAATACTCCAATACCATTTAACACTATGTAATTAACTCTGATGTAAAGGCTTGCACATGTTGCCCCACTAATGAACAAAAGACAAGACATGACAGTGGCTTGGACGTAGTTTACAATTAAAATTTTAAGCAAAGGATGTCAGAGGGTATCAAAGTATTAAGATTAGCTACTGCGGCATCTCCCTGTAATACACCTAACTTAATAAATCATATAAAATAAATATAAATATTTTGCATGAGGAGTTAATTGCTAGCAGCACACATCAGCAACCAGTGCTGCATCAGATGCATGTCACTATTGGTCACTGACAATGCGTGATTCCATTGCAATGAAACATATTTAACCTACAGCTATAGAGAAATGCTTTTCCAAATTAAACAAACCATCCGATGTTAAACAAACCCTGCTCTTCTCCAGTGCAACCCTAACTGAAATCAGGTAACTAATCTAGCTAGCTAATGCGCTTCATTTAAAATCAACTAGCTGGCATTATAGGGTTCTTAATGTACATTTCATGGATGCTATGCAAACCAGATTAACCTAATACTAAGCAGATCATGCAAATTGATGTCAGTATTGGTATCTGTATCAGAAAGTACAAAAAACATTTACCCCTAGTTATACTTAGTCTGGAAAAAAAACAAGTTGTCAATGCAGCAAAATTCTTTACAGGCTGGAAAACATAGCCAATTTTTAATCTGCTATTCGCTCTAACAGGAACGACAGTAAGCAGCTAAAGACCTAAATGTCTGTTCAGTAGCTGGAAAAAGTCCACATTTCTCTGAAGTACCAATACGTGCCAGACTTCCTGACACATCATTTTTTTTTCATTTCCTCTGTTCCAGTTTTTTTTTTCTAATTTCTGTCATCTTGCCACATAGCGTAGGTTAACTTTTCATAACAGACTTTCTTGGTGTCTGTCCATCCCCACAAGAACATTTCATGGCCAAGAAAGTAACACTTCAGAAAACAGGCGTTTAAGCTGTTTAGGCTATGCATCTCACAGCAACAAGAACAGATGGTGCCAGACTGCTAATGGTGATCTGGTTTATGCTCGGCACCGTCCGTCTTGTAATTGACCCTTTTAGATCTGCTAAAAGGAATTCCAAAATGCCACATGTGCTCCTCCTTTTTATTCATCATTTAGTTATAAGGCTCTGGTATGAGTGGTACAGGTGCTAAAACGGGCTAGAAAGGCACAGTTGGAGAGATGTATTCATGGCAATGCCCTTGAGTGTTAATGGGAGTAAGAATGTAATGTAAGCAATGTGTATGCAATGTGTATGGCTGAAGCAAACATTCCACTAAAACAAAGACCAAATCTGTATGTCATGCCAATTAGATATGAGAATTTTTCTAATATACAAATTGTAATTACTACAGTTATCATAGTTCACAAAATATGATGTTAAAAATCCTTAATGCCATAGAATCCAATGTTAAAATACAGAGTTGTGCTTTTAAAAGAGAATAATAATTGCTGTAATGTCATTACAATTCCCAAGTATTTTCTAATTACTAATACTACTTATCACTTTCTAATTCTAATTAATTTTTTTTATTACTTTCTAATTATAGGATGTCCTAAAGTGTCTTACTCCACATATAGTTTAGCAAAGTGCCAATCACTACAATGTTCTCTTAATTATAGAACGACATACCATAAATTTAATTCATTTATAGTTTCATTTAATATTGTGGAACATCCACAATGCAAGCTATTTTTATTATCACTTATTGTCTAACAGATATAAACATATATCCCTCACCATGCTATTTTTTTTTCTTGAAACTCAATAAAACAAACAACAACAACAAACGGCTGCTGAAGGCTTTTTCTTGTCAAAAAACTTTAGTTGAGAGTATTATAAAGTGGAGAATCCTTCTTATATAAAGCCACTGAAACATCCCAAAAAAAATCATGTCAATGTTAAATTTAAAAATCTGTTTTTAGGTGGATTGTCCACCATACAAATGTGTTACTATAAACTAGAAAAAAAGACAATATAAATCAGTGATTTGCCTTGCAGTCAGAACTACTATCTGATCTTCTAATTGATCAGAATAAAGCACTGAGCAACACTACGGTATAAATTATGGTATCAATGTTTTAATATCAGAACAGCTCCTGGGAAAAATATTATGGTCAACAATCATTTTATTTGACCAGCCACTTTTTTTACACACACCTGATTCTATACCAATCTTACTGCTATTCAATCTGTGCAGAGCACTTACTGTGTTTTGCAGCAATAAAAAATAGCTGCCACTTCCATCACATCTCAGATTTCCATGCTTCAAAGCAACTTGCGTTCCCTTGCACATTGCTGGAGGGGGTTTGAAGCATGTAGATAAGGCATTCTGAGCCAGAAAAAAGCTGGCTGCAAGAGCTAACCTACAGTGCCATTAATCGCATTAGCCAGGCCTCATCTCTCCATGGGCTGGAGTCAAGGCCCAGGATTAATTGGCCTCTACTATGTAAAGTAGGCACATTGGAACAGGAAATCAATATTAAGAAGTATAATGAGTGATTAAGGAAACATATTACTGTTGCTCAAAGTTTAGCTGGGTGAATAACAGAAATATGTTGAAAAATTCTTCTTCAGTCATTTTTCATGAGCTCTTTCTTGATTTCTTTGCCCCATGTTTTTTATGCCTGTCTCATAATTATTTTGTCATTCCAGGTCCACTTTTCATCAGCCTTCTGGACTTCATCAGTGCAGACTGTACAACATATCCCTGCTGAGGCACCATACTTCACCACTTATAGTGCTTATCCCTCAGGAAAAAGGTCAGGAAAGGATTCTCATTTACTTGTGAAATGGGTGCAATTTCTGCAGGCATATGTTTCCTCCATGTAGTAAATCTGAGCTTTGATACTGAGTTTAATTCTTTTTGGCAAACATCTTTTAGCTTAATACAGCAAGAATTAATAGAAGAAATTAGCATACTCACTGTCCAAACATGGCCTGCCTTAAACAGAGATTTAAAGATTCTAAAAATTCTTGGCATTTGTCAACCCAGAAGTCTTTAATAATTCACTTCTCAATGACCTAACGGAAGTAGCCAAACTTTAATGTGACTGTCATCTATCTTTTTCTTATATGGATATATTATACACAGACATTCCTACAGAATGATTAAATACTTTAAAAAGCATTGGGAAAGCAAAGTCTTTAGACTTACAATGATGATACTACCAAACAATGTTATTACAAACATTACAAACAAAGTAGTGTCTATATAAGAATTTCACCTTTTTATTCAAGTTGTGTAAATTGAACCCAGATCTCATATTCTGTATATGGAACAATACTTGGACATTTTTTGACATTTTTCAGTTACATAAGAAAATTCTTCTTTGAATAACTATAGATTTTCCTCTCTATTTCTATATTCCTACACTATACTGTATAATGACACTTCATGCTGGATTTCTCTGTACAGGCATAAAGAATTATGAATATGTTTCTGATATCCCAAAAGTCATAGACAATGCAATTGACTCTGTTGGCCCTGCTGAGCCTATTTTAAATTTAATACTTTAATAATTTAGTATTAAGACAGAAGTACTCTTGTGCTCACAAAAAAAAGTGGATGCAATTGTACTTCACAATCATCCAAGGACATCCTGAAACTGCCTACGGTAATATTCTACAGACAAAGATATACTTCAAAGTCAAATTTTAAGTGTACTGCAACAGGAAACTTTATGAACACAGCCAATAAAAGTACATTATTACATGTTATCTCTTCATTCTACATCTTCTCTAAGAAACACAGACATTTCTACCCTGGAGAAAGTAAAGCAGCAAATCTGTTGATTTCACTAAAGGCCAGAATAATTCAAATAAATGCAGTGTAAAGTTCAAATTCTCTCAAGATTTTTAAGATTATTGTTATGCTGGAAATCTGGAATTTGAAATAATCATTTGTTTTACTTTGCACAACTTTGACACTTTGTTGCATTACAGGATCATAGATGTATACACTTGGTCATATTATAATACATACATTATAATCACAAAATACATTGTAAAACTGTATATTTTCAGAACATTTGAAAGGCATCTATATTAGCACACACATTTTCACCCTCCTCCAGTTGGGTAGGCGTTACAGGAGCCTACAGTCCCACACCATCAGGCTCAGGAAGCGCTTCTACCCTGAGCCTGTCAGACTGCTGAAATCTGCACTGCCAGTTTAAACCAAAGTGTTGCACTCAGTGCACTGATACTGGACTATTATGTCCTGTATTTTTGCTTACTGATATCCAATGCTATACTATTTATAGCTGCACAATGTAAATACCTTATATATTTTACTTGTATATACTGTTTATATTGCACTTATTGTATTACTTTGTTCTGAATAGTGTATTGTTCATACCTGCATATTTGTACAGTCTAATTACTCCACTACTCAATTTTGGTCACAGTCACTGTACATACTGTATATATAACCCATTGGACATATGCACAATGCGTTACTTAAACTAAATATTTAAGTCTATTAATAGTGAACTAATAAGTTGTTTAATAGTTTCATTGTATCTTTACATCACTAGAGAACATCTACAAACAAAAATGTAATATATAGTAATTTAATGTACTGAACAGTCAGTAATAACTAAGATAGTTTTATATTTTAATTATGCAATTAGGGATTAATTAATGACTTAAACATTGAATACAAATTATGCAAATGTTTTTCACAACATATTAATATTAACATTTTTATTTATTTAATATTTAAATTACATTTATTCGGTTTAGAAATGCTTACTGTTGTGTCAAGGTGATGCTTATTTAATGTAAATATTTATGAATTTTATCTAAATCCATATATAACCTGCCTCAAATGTTCACATTCTGTCTTACTTTATCAATTGTTTTGATTTTTGTTCAGTATTTTCTTTCTGACTACTTGGTCATGGATAAGAAATGCTTTTTAATAATATTAATAATATCAGAACTAGATGGTTTAGTAAGAACTGCTGGCCTATTAAATAAGCCAACAAAATAGACCAATTTAATGATATTACCTGAAAATTAATAGATTTGTCATGTCACCACGGAAAAAAAACCCCACTGGTAACCAGAAGCCAGTTGTCACAGGCCTGTTCAGGACCCTACATCTGTCTAATCAGGGTGTAATCAACCACTCCATTGGTGGCAATTTGTGTAAGCTTTACGCTCATAGAAACACAGATTGGAAAAATGTGCCCTTTCTGGTACAAAAATACTGTTGCAAGATAATTGTGCAGGAACATTCTGTTCTGTACAATTATGAAAGATCATCATTCATCTGACTGCTGCAAACATAGAAAAAGGAACTTTAGATGCTAAATTAACTAATAGCACTTGTAGGAATTGGTTTTCAGCCAATGCTACCTTTATAGATAAATGCAAGTCTACTTAATAAAATCACTTGTATACAATATTTCATGGCTAATAACCTGACTGTGCTTTGATACTGGTTACTGCAGATGACCATCAAAACATTGGTTAATTAGATAGATAGCAATGATCTAAAGACTCGTCAGACTTTAAACACCTTTAAATTTATTGCTGTCTCTAATAAACTGTCAAACTAGTAACACTAATGCCAGGATCAGACTACATGATATTCTTTTGTCTTTCAGGTTCACAAAGTCAGATTAGGCAATAATGGTGCAATAAATTTGTGCTGTGTTTTTGTCAGGAGACAAAAAAAGAGACGTTTTTGTTCATGTTCTTGCGTGAGTTCACTGGATGTCATGGAGGTGGGTCAAGAAACTGTCCATCATGGTTACAGAAGCACTGGTGGTTGATGGATGGGGAAATATACTCATTTAATATTCATTTATATATTATATATTATATTAATATTAATATATTAATATATCATATATTATTAATATATATTTTGTGAATTTCATTATATAATATTATGAAATTTAATATAATTTCATAATATTAAATTTTGTGAATTTTAGCTAGTTTGAGGATAGCTTGCTGTTTGTTTTCAGTACACCCATCATAATTAGCTAAATTAAAGTTGTATCGCCCTTATAAATTGATTAACATGTTGTTATATAACTACCAGGACAGATACTGCTTGCTAGCTTAGTTGCAGTGCACAGTCACGACTTCATCTACACATTCATCACATGCACAGCCAAGTATTAAACAAAATTCACAAAGAACTGAGCTCGAGTTAAACAAAATCTAAACAATATTAAACGCTAATACGCAGTACACTCACCTAGCCAGCAGCTTTATCCTCATACTGACGCCCACATAAAGTCTCTTATAAAACAAAAGCACACATATTACTCAAGCTTCCTCTACTTAAAGTAAATCTTTGTTCTCCTGCTTTGAGTTGTTAGTTATTCTTCCAATCAAATCCTGCACAGTGTGGGCACCCAAAATTCAATTGCACTTAATTTAAGAGCTAGGTCCTTAATACGGAAGCACACTGCTGCAGTGCAGGAAAAAAAATCTCCATCAGAATCGTATTATTTGTCCCTGTAGGTTAGAATATAATCTGCCAATTTTACATCATGCAGCATGTCTGTACTAATTACATCTGTCTGTAAATAGTGATGAGTGCTGAATACATTAGACATATATTACTGTCTTAAACTTTTAGCTAGCTGTGTATTTTGGCTTTTAGATGCAAAGCACCTAATGGTCCTGTTTCTTACGTCACACATTCATTGATCACACCCTTCATACATGGGCTTAAGCATTATGAATAGACAATGGTGCAGTGGGCCTCATTAATGGCACTCCCTTGTTAAAGTGCTGAATCTTTTTATGAATTCAGCACCAAATGTCTTATAGCAGACATTTCACAGTAAAACTATAATTCCCCACAATAAAACCATCTGGACTTAAAACCTAAACACACTACTTGACTTATAGTGAGGTTTGGGTCATTTGCCAATACATTACACAAAAACTTAAATTCTACTGCATCCACTAAAACCAATCGATTTTTCCCTAATTGTTTCTATTGTGTCATCTGCAGTGGGGACAGTTATAATTCAGATAAACAGCTTATCTAAATGACCAATTTAGCTAAGTAGGCCTTGCTGAAAAAACAATGAAAATCGCTCATAACTCATGATAAACATCTTTCTCTCTAGGTGATTTACAGCCCCTGTACGTGTGACCAAATTCCCAGAGATATTTTTTTAAGCTTTGTGAATATCTGCAATGTGCTGAGTTGAGATATATTAATTATATATCTATGTCTATATATAAAATTTTACAAGCATACATGCCATACATGCATTTAACAAGACTTATTTTCTTTAAGTGGTTTGGTAGACTCATTCTTATAGTGATATTAGGACATTCTATTATAATAGTCATAATTGATGCTTTATATATTTTACCATAGAAGATAGAAGGTTTTTACGTCATTAGTGACTGTTCAGAATCCTATGTAATTCAGTGAATGTAATGTAATGTGAATTCAGTAATGTCAGTAAACTGATGAGTGACACTGATTACATTTAATAAAAGCGAAAAAAAATTAATGTCTATTGGCTGATACAAAAGGTACAACAATTATAGTCAGAAAATGCAATTACATATTACTTTAACAAAATTGTTATTCAGTGCATATAAGACCAGAAGGCCAAATGTCACCACTCTTCTGGGAAGTGTTTTCACTAGATTTGACTTGTCAGCTACAAGACCATCAGTGACGTCAGACACTGAACTCAGGCAAGTTTTAGGAAGGACCATATATAGATATGATGGCTGAGTGTCCACATGCACCATATAGTGTATGGTGTGTGGTGGTTAATGGAAGCCTGTAAGAAATTGTTGTGGCTCAATTCTAGAAAACATTTTAAAAAATGGTTATTTAAATGTAGTTTTTTCCCCTGCTAGAAATATGTTTTGGCAACTTTACTTAAATAAATGTCACCAAAACAGCAGATACTATTTATTCTTGCCTTGGCTTTGTTTAACAAATGCAACAATAAAAGCAACCAGGCTATAGATTTGTAAAACCTTGCAATCAAAAGTGTGCTTCTCTTACACAGTGTACAACGTCCTTTAATCAAACTGTTTAGTAGCTACATACCATAATAAAATACACACCTAAACAATTTATTTTGTCATAAGGTATGACAGTCAAATTGTTGTCATAATAGCTCGACCTATCAGCAAAGATAGAAGGCTTACATACAGTGGACTCATTTTACAATGTTATAAGTATCTAATAAGGAGTTAAGAAATTTAGCCAATAGAAAATAAATCCATAAATTGATGTGTTCTTATTTTCCTACTTATGTTAGAACAGATACCAGTCAAAAAAGATGATGAGGCTTTAGTTTAAATGCTACAAGTGACAGTCATTTTTATATATAAAATAAGGTGATTATTATTCAGCATAGAATGAATTCAGAATGCTGAATGTGCAGGCTGTCCAAATAGTCTGTCAGTTAGTAGAGCTAGAAAAAAAGCCAATAAATGGATCAACATAGTTTTCATGGTCATATATTTAATTTGCATGTGTAAGTTAAATCCAAAGCTGATCAATAAATAGCATTTGCATTTAGACAATCTCTGTGATGGTAACTTTCAGTTGAGTCTGGGTGCATAAGTATAAACAGCAAAAATGTCAAAATGTCACCAGGATGCCAAACACACATATATTGTTTTAAAACAACACAACTGAGGTGTTAGTCTGCTGTCCACCTTCCATGTTTGCTCGTCTATTTAGACTTACTATCACTATTACTGTTACTATTTATTAGGTAACAGATTGGATCAGGTACAAGCATGTTGTGGCATTTCAGTCTGAAAATATTAATGAAGAATGTGTGATAGAATGATGCTCTCAATCCACATTTCCTGATCCCTGCTTGTGTGTGTTGAATAATACTCTCTGCCCTTTATACTTAATCCAATAAATATAACATTTCTTTTATTCATATCAGAGAATAAAGGATATGAACATTGCTGAAAGGTAAATAGAGGACATAACTCTCTGTTGCTGTATTGTACTGACTGACTGTCCTAATGAACAGCATGACAGGGCACATTGCTGTGTGCTTTATATTAGTCACTTGTCTATGTCCCTAAAGTGCACCTCTATTGGACAGTCGATTGGCTAGTGTCACTGTGATTGACATCCCTTCCATTTAGAGAGCACAGTCTTGGCACACAGCCAGTGATGGAATCACCAGGATTCAAACTTGCCATTTCTTGACAACAGGGTGAATAGGTTTTTTTTTTTCCTTTTTTTTTTTTTTTTTTTTTTTTTACAGTGTTTTACATTCCTTACAATTGTATGCTTTCAAGTTTGTGATAATAGGTCCATAAAGGCATGGTTGGATGAGCCTGGTGTAGAAGAACTTAACTTGTCAGCACAGAACCCTAACCACAACCCCATTGAACACCTTTGGGATGAACACTCTTGTTTAACATCAGTATCTGACCTCACAAATGCTCTTCTGGATGAATGGATGAATTCCCACAGACACACTCCAAAGAAGAGTGGAAGCTGTTATAGCTACAAAAGGGGAACACACTATCCATATTAATGCCTGTGGATTTAGAATGAGATGTCATAAGGTGTAATGTGTAGGTGTGTATACTTTCTAACAGAACTTTTCCTTTTATTAGTTTGACCCTGTTTTCCAACTGATCTTTTTAACAACTCGGTGTACAGTTTTTTAAACAGTGCAAAAGTAGGAGCAAAGGGGAGGTCAGTTATTTCACAGAGGAATTAAACAAAATGACTTAATGTATCTCATTATGCAACAACCATTGGTCAGTATATTTCCAAGTGCAGACATGATCAGATTTATATCTTAATAATTTGACTGTTTTAATCAAATTCTTAGCTTTTAAATAATCGTGTAGGGTAAATGCCAGATTTAATAGAACTGAATGTTCTTTTAATTATAAAGTTCCCGTAGGTGGAATGTGTCCCAATACTTTTGTCCATATAGTGTAGTATTAGAATTAAGAAGGGGAAAAGATCTGTTAAAAAGAAATTTATTTATTTATTTATTTATTTATTTTTATTTTGCTGCCATAGTTTGCCTTCACATGCCCCTTAGAACGAAGCATGAAGCAAATGAAGCAAATCTTAAAGTTTAGCCATTTCTATCCTGATGGAAGTGGTCTCTTCCAGGATCATAGTTCCCCTATCCATAGGGCATGAAGGGTCACTGAATGGTTTGATGAGTATGAAAATGATGTGAATTATATCCCATGGCCCCCACAGTCACCACAGCAAATTGAACACCTATGGGAGAATTTGGACCAATGTGTTAGATGGTACTTTTCCATTGGATTTCTATTTGTGAAGTCATGTCAAGGCACTTGCTGTTCATGTTAAGATGCTGTTCATCCTGAAGACAGAATTGTTGATGCTTGTGGTAGCATTCACAGATGTTTTGGTGACAGTTCACCAGTTCACTGTTTTATCATGAAAATATATAAACACAGACATGAAGCACACTACTGTTTTCTGGTGAATTTGTCTACCAGTCTGATGTGTCATACACCTACTTTCCCATTTTAAACTAAAGTTGAATTTAAGAAGCATATCTTTAAAAAAATCACTTCATATAGTATATGCACAAAGTATATTCAAGTACAGGCATGCCTAGCTGTACATTATAAAAATTTTACTGTTGTGTTTTAATAAACTCTGTATTAGTAAATAATCAGTAAAATAAATACAGCCACCCGATTGTATATGAATAGTATATAGTATAAGTGTGTATGTGAAATTCCCCATTTAAAAGCAAACATCCCAAATGCATAATTTACTCAAGTATTTTTATAACTAGTCACTGATATAAAGATGCCACTTTACATTCTGAGTTTTCATGAGAAAAGTTAAATGTCTCCAGACTGAGATGTAATGAGAAAACAGGTTTCAATCCCTTAGGATCTATAAAGAAACATAAAGTTATGCATTCAGACATGAAGTAAAAGGAGGTACACTGGAGGCCAAAATCCTTGCATTTGATCTCTCTCATTGATTTACATATGCCTGATTTACATATGCCAGGCCTAATATACCTATTTATTCTAGTGAAAAGCAAAGAAAAAAAGCTGATGGAGAAAACAGGTGGGTGGTGGAGAACTTGTTTCTATTTTAAAGAATAATTCCTATTAAAAAAAAAAAAAACATGACCTATGTAGTTAGTAAAAGTGGTGGCTTCTCATTGTAACTGTAGTGTAATCCACGCTTTGTGTTATTGGTGTTTGATGGAAACAAAAAAATGTTCTATACAACATATCACAGCATAGTGTACTAATTATGTTTTGTTCTTTTGTTTATACAAGCTCATTAGTGGTAACAGGTGGCATTGTGTGAAGAAGATAACAACAACCTCTTGACACTGTAACTCTCACTTTGTAGTAGAGCTTTCGCTGTTATGTACTAGAAAAGTATTTGCAAATGTTCATAGTAAAGCTCTTTAGGAAACATCTAACAGATCCTATGAGGTAAGCATGGGAAAAGTCTTGAAAGGTTAATAAAAGTTAATGAGAAAAAAAAAACGCATAATAAAAATAGCTTTATGAAGGATTTCAGCATCACCACAGGGAAAGCCTTGTTTTCTGGTAACTTCAGCATATCATTTAGACATACTATATATACTGAGACAACAGAAGAGCTTGGAGAATGGACAGCATATTTAAACTTCAGATCGGTCTTGAATTACAGTGTCTTCCATAAGTCATCTCATAACTCAAGAGTGAAGCTTGTCAAGATCATCTGGCTTTTAAGCTGAACTGAATTTCATTTTTCTTCATGAGTGTGATTATAAATACATCAAACGTAATCTTAAGCATTTTATATATGCAATGTGGTAATGTCTCAACCTCATTAAACTACTCTGCTCTGCTGAT
The DNA here is from genome assembly GCA_028565595.1 of Duopalatinus emarginatus. Lineage (NCBI taxonomy): Eukaryota > Metazoa > Chordata > Actinopteri > Siluriformes > Pimelodidae > Duopalatinus > Duopalatinus emarginatus. The sequence goes on along the minus strand of JAOVVF010000017.1, from coordinate 9,451,354 downwards.
CAGTGTTGCTTTTAGAACTGCTAGAAATGGGAAATAGCAGGATAGAGCACACAATCCACAATATTACCATAATTGTTGCCAGGGAGTATGCAATCTGACATATCCATAGAGCTTTGATGAGGAGGAAAATAAGGCATTTTGTAGCTTTAGTTATAATTAAATTGTACTTATGTATATATTGTATGAATCTACCACTAACTGATGCTTATTTAATGGCAGCTCTTTTGTACCACAATATATTTTTTAATATTTTAAACCATGTTCCCAGGGGCTTTAGATGCCCAGGATTTGTCAGTGTTTCCGGTATCCTCACATTCATAACTACAGAGCATTCCAGGTTTTGTTTCATTTTAGTTACTGAACAATTTACAGTAGGTACTGCATAAACAGCAGTGGACGTTAATGACTTTAAAAAAAGCCTAGCAACCTTTTGAAAAGACATTAGTGACTGTCCTGCTCTTGGTACAATCTCCAGCTCATACTGCTGCTGAATACTCAATTTGAGCAGGCTTGGCTTATCACCATTGTGTAAAGCCTGACCAACTTGTACTTGCAAGCCTATGCTTCCAATAACCATCCACTAATCATATTTTTTAAGAACAGTCAACCACTAAATACCACTATTCCCAATGTCCAACCAGTGATCACCATCATTCCCACTGACCAACCAGTGATCACCACTGTTCTCAATAACCAAGCACAGACATACATTATTAACAACCATCCACTGATCAACCTTATTCCTTAATGATTAACCACTCATCACCATTATTCCCAATGACCAACCACTGATCATCACTATTCCCAATGATCAACCACTAATCACCATTATTCCCAACTGCTGATCACTAATTATCCTAATTACCAATGATCAGTCATCAGTGTTTGCTTCACCCATACACTTTGCTCTTTGTTTTATTTGTGGTGACATTCAGAAGTAATAAAACTGACCTTTTCATGTAGCAGGATGTGATCTGCAGATCATGTTAGTATAATGTGAACTAAAACTATAATTTAATTTGTTACTACATGACTTTTTGTATTAGCTAATTTCTCTTAAAAAGATCTTGGTTTGACTCTGATTTTATTTAGAATCAGGATGTTTAAACGTGAAGAGTTGAGGTTGGCTAACACTGATAAGTGTGTGTGGCTAGCATGCTAACCTGAGATTAACTTCTCTGTTGAACAGCAGTGAAATATAGCTGATTCTCAGTGTCCTGGCCTGGTTCACACCTGGTTAACCTTGTTTAAGTAGGATCAATAACAAGTTGTGCTGGACAGATAAGGAAATCGACGAGCAATATAACACAAGAGGCATCTGTATCGACATTACCATTTGTACTGCTTTGACTGTGCTCTTGGGTCCTCAGTCTGCAGAATGCTTTGGTAGATAGGCTAAATATGGTAATAGTGTAAATGCTGCTACTTTGTGTGTGTTAATTTTAAACCTTATAGTTTTTTGGTTAACTTCATGTAGATAATGATATCAGGTCTAGGTCTAGACAGAAAAGTGGGTGTTTCTCTTTTCACTTTGAAACCTTTCTTGAATTTATTTGCTGTATTTACTGTTCAACTGTACTTTAAGGCATATGCTAATAACCAGTGATGGCTGCTGGCTAAATGTGAAGGCTAAAATCTAATAGTTATCTGCTCACCATTGAAATTATAAGAGTTGAATAATGCATTATATTATAAGGTGTCACTGATGGCATACTAAAAACGGGGTAAACCACACACACACACACACACACACACACACACACACACACAAACACACACACACACACCACAAGCTAAATGTCCCCACAATTCACTTGTCTGTTCACTTTTAGTTGAAAAGGATGAGTGAATAGAGTAATAGAGTGAATATTCCACCTTGTTTGCACTGCATTATACTTGTAATTGTATTTCACATGCACCTTCTCCATCACTGCTGATATACGTTCTTAGAGATGTGTCACAGTGAAGCAGGTTGAAAAATACGTGGTCAAATTGCATTAAAAAATTTGGTCACATGACTGCAGACGTGCACCAGGAGCCGTGCATGCGCGCCATTAAAACAGATTATATAAACCTGGCGCTGCTGCATGCCTTCACGGCTGGTGAAGGACTTTATGGATTACTTGAACCCTGAACCCTGCCTTGTACCCTGGATCTTGCCCTGTTTATGTTTGGAGTTGCTTGTGGTGTATGTTTCTGTGTCCATTTACTTTTTGTTTATGTTTCTGTTTCTTTATTAAAAGCATTTCCTGCACTTACGTCCTTTCCCCTGCATGTGAGTTTTTATGTGCAATCACCAAAAAGACACCACAGTTACAAGCCACAAAACTGTGGACATAGAGGGATGCAAGAGTGGCATGTGGTCCCCAAGTTCGGATCGGTTCACTTGCCCCTGTTAAGGCCGAAGTGATTTCTAGGGAAGTTTACTCCAGAATCTGTGGAGGACTCCTCAGACTTCTGTGTCCAAGTCTGCTCCAGAACCTGTTTCTGAATCTGAGGAGGACAAGTCAAAGTCTGCTAAAGAAACCTGCTCCTGAATCCGAAGAAGACAAGTCTGCTTCAGAACCTGAGGAAAACAAGTCCTATCCTGCTCCAGATCTGGCTTCGGCTCCTGATCCAGATCCTGCTCTGGCTTCTGCTCCAGATCTTGCTCCAGATTCTGATCCTGCTCCTGATCCAGCTCCTGAGGAGCGTCAACATGACCTCATGCCAGGAAGGGGGTGAAATGGGGGTTCCCTATTAGGGCCGCAGAAGCCATCGGCCTCTGGGTTATGACCCGAGCACACTTCCGCTGGGCCACTCTGCTAACCAGAAATGTTTCCATGTCTGTTTACTTTTGGTTTGTTTGTGTTTCTGTTTCTTTATTAAAAGCATTCCCTACACTTATGTCCTTTTCCCTGCATGTGAGTTATAATGTGCACTCACCCCGAAGATGTCACGCTGTGCAATCTCCTGACACAGCTGTCACAGACATGACACTACAGTCTCAGCTTAGAAATTCAGTGTAAACCTTGCTTCTTTAGACATATTTTATTTTTGACCATTGGTGGTGCTATTGCCATGTTATGATTGTCCAAAATAAGCTGCTTCAAAACAAATAATAATATGACAAATTGTCTGATTTTGGGTAATGATGTTTTTTTTTGTCGTTGAAAGACATGGGCAGCTTAGCCCTATGTTTAAAGTTTTTGAAGCAGTCTTGATGCCCATTGCTATCACTTTCTCTATGCAGTTGTTAAGTATGTACGTTGTGATCTTGTTAAAAATGAACATCTGATACCTGGTAATTTATTTCCATAATTGGAACAGTGCAGCCACATTTGTGTAGAGAGCAAGAAAGAGTTGGTTTGGCATGTTTTTATTTGTGTTATTGGAGCAGAAACAATCTTCTACCAAATGGTATTTTGTCTATTTGTTATCTTGTCTGTTTTATACTGATCCCACTGTTATATGTTTAATGTTTAGATTCTTATACTAGTGCCAGAAAACCTGGTACACCAGTCTAATAGATGGGACCTTGGTAGGTCCTCTATGAGACATGGACTCTACAAACTTGTGGAAATAATCTGAAGGCAATAAACACCATACTTCCTGCAGAACGGTTCACAATTCTGTTTTCTAAGATGTATGATTTCTGTGTTCCACAGCACGGTGACTTAGGTGGGAATGGCAAATCCCCAAACTCAGATGAGTGTTCCTCTGACCATAATTTGACATCTCTAGACGTGTGTGTCAGCGCATTGTGCTGTTGGAATAGGCCAAACCCATCAGAATGAATGCAGGACATGAATGTGTAATTCGTCAGATAGGAGGTGCACATAGTGTTCACCTGTCAGACACTACCAGGGGTCCCATGGAATGCCAGCTAAACAACCCCCTACTGTTATGTAGTCATCACCAGCCTATGTATTTTACAGTACAATGCTTACTAAATTCTTGGGAGGTAAAGGTTTAACCAAAATAAACAAACAAACAAATAATAATAATAGTACAAATAATAAAGATACAAGAGTAAAAATGAAATCACAAGGTACTAACAAGCTGACCTATACATTTAAGGTGTAATAACCTCATCTTTCAAAATGAATAAATAAAACAGTTGCTATCTTATTAGTTTAAGTGCACAAGATAATGATAATGAGTTGCATATTCTGGTAGATGTCCTTATGGCACCACATTACCTTGAAAGCAGTTAATGTGGAAATGGCCCAGCTAATAACTTTAAGTAAGTAGACAGGTTTCCTCTTGATGGAATTTGCATTGCTTTTATATTTTGCCTAAACTCTGCTTGCTAGCTTGACAGCTTAACTTAGAGCTAGTTTAATGTAAGAGTTAGATAGCTTGTGAACATTTAAGGCAACAGTAAGAGTTGAGAAAGTAGTGAGTGGTAGACAAGATTATTTAGAGGACATGGGTAGCAACAGTGGTGATTCTTATATTGAAGAATGCTTATGAGCAAAAGTGGATATACTGAACGTCCATACCAACAGTGAAGAGGGACATTGAAAAACTTTAGTTTAATAGTTACATTGTGATTGTGTTTGCTTGATTAGTTCCAATTAGAAAAGTAGTTTCAGTCTGGCCCTTTGTCCCAATACTGTACAGTTCAGCAGAGATTGATTTGCCATGGTGTGAGCTCTAGCCGTGGTGGTGCGTTCGCTTATCTGAAGATCATAGAGGAAGCCTTATGACTGTGTGTGGACAGATTTCAGCAGGAATTGCATCAAAGGCTTTAGCTGAGTCAACTTGTCCAGAGAAACCTTATAACTCAGTGTGTACATTTCTTCAAACAGATTGCTCGTTGTGGCTGTGATGGCTCAATGGTTAAGGCTCTGGGTTGCTGATCAGAAAGTTCAGGGTTCGAGCAGCACTGCCAAGGCCCTTAACCCTCTCTGATCCAGGGGCGCAATGTCATGGCTGTCCTTGTATTTAGACGTCAGCTTCCTAATAAGTTGGAATATGTAAAAAATTCAAGTGTCAAAAATGATCCACACTCTGGAATTCAATACATGTTGTCTATCTGTCAACAAGCTTTTGTACTCACTCCCCCATGTTTTAGGACTTCTTTTAGGGGTCCAAATAGGTGATAGTCTGATGGGGCAAGATCAGGACTATAGCGAGGATGCTTTAACACAGCAAAACAAATTTGCAACAAGACAACATGCTTGGATAGTAGTCTTTTGCATTTTGTTTGAATTTTAGGCTTCAGCTCTTTAGTGGGCATCTCACTACAACGAGCACTGTTGATAGTTGAACCATTTTACTGTACACTGCTATACTTTCATGCAAAGTACATGTTGGGTAACCATTTTATTTCTTGCACTGCGGTCACAAATGAACTGATGTAAGTTCAAACCTGGAGGTACAGTGACTTGGTACAGAAGGTGATGATAAGACAGTACAGCCAACAGACATTTAAGTACAACTAGAGTGTGGATAAATTTTGACTTGATGCATAGCTCACAATGGATATGGGCTTCTTGGGTTTATACTATATGGTTTTCTAACTTGATATGTTGGAAAGGGTTTTAGTGACATGACACCACCTTTCCCGGAGAGGCAGTTGTCTCCAGGGGATGGAGTAGCCTAGTCGTTCTGCGTTATAACATGCTGGCCATCTTCAAACTGGTCAGGGGTTTCCGGGGTTTACCCTAAGGCTCCAGGTAGGCTGACTGAAGTGGCGAGTGACTTTGAAGAAGTTTGGTCTCCAAAATATCCATTTGGCCTGCTGATTATGTAAAATTTTGCACACCAAAGCATTTTGGGGAGAGTGGGGTTGGAGGTTATTTTGGGTCTTTAGAACATTTTTAGAACCGACACTTTATACTGTATACACTAACATACAGTATTTATATCTTAGATGGGTTGATTCCTTGACAGCTAAGATAGAAAGTGTACATGCTTGGAGATAGTGATAGTAATTTTTTGGGGGGTGGGGGTGGGGCTTATTGTCTGGAGTATGATCTAGCACTCAGAAAAGATATTTACATATGAAACTTTCACAGTGTGTGACATAATGAGCAATGCTGCATGGCATAGAAATGAAATGTATTGATTTTCATATGGTGAGCCGCAGCTCTTACAAGATTGCTTTCATAATGGGAGAATTAGCATCGCTGCCTTTGATGTTCATTTTGGTGCAGGACTGTAGTCTGTGCACAGAGCTGATCAAGGACCACATTCATTGCATACACAGAGAGGTACACAAAAATCTATATAATATGCGGCTCCATGTGTTTGGTGAGAAAAGAAGTAGCTACTTCTTAACTGACAGCATCGTATTCTACTGTCTCAAGTTATACTCTGTGTTTTTCATTTCACTGGGTTAGAGCATATTGCTGACAAATACTTAAGGGATTTGAGTGTGTATTGGAAATGTTCCCCTATTGCAATAGCCTTTTTTATGGAGAACATTTGTAAATATTAAATCAACAGTTAAGCTATGCAGTTGATTGTATAATATTTTGTAGATAGTTGAAAATAAAAGGAAAATATTCTGTACATTTGATTGCTATCTGCTTTTCTCATAAAACACCCCAATCCTAAATAATAAGTGTAGTACAAGAACACACTCAGCCCCCTCCTTTAGAGTGCACTTCTTGCCTCCTGTAAGGTCAGCAAGATACATTAGTTAGTTTACATAGTGTAAATGTTAGGTGTGTGTGTAATAGAGAGACAGAGAGAGAGAGAGAGAGAGAGAGAAAGAGACAGAGAAAATGACTCTGTGTCACAGCAGGGCTGCTCTGTGAATTCCATGTCATCGTCTGTCATAATGATTAAATCTGGCAAGCCAGCAGATGGTTGATATGAGCAATGCACCACTTAGCTAAGACTTGCTGTATCAAACCTGTGTCCCCCAGGACAATGTCTCCATGGCAGTGAAGAACCAATAATGTCCAGCAACACTTTATTGAACAGCTTGAAATGATACATGTAGCACTACTGATAACCTTGTCTGCTATCTCCAAGCTGTTCCAATTTATAGTGCACAACAATTCTCTAATATAAAAAAGTAGCTTCATGCTCCCATTCCATTATTCCATATTCTGATTCATGGATTTTCTGTCACAGTATGTACCAATATGTGCAATTTTTTATTCCTTAGTTATAGAATGAAAATCGTGGCTAGATAAAATATATGCAGTGTATACAGTCAAAGCCGCAGTGGTAAATTAACTTCTACAAAAATGTAGTAGAGTCTACACAACACCTATATATTTAACAGCATTTTTCCTGTATAGTTGTTGCTGTACTTGTAAATGAGACATGTCAATATACTGATATTCACCCATTAATAGGGTAAAAAGGGTTAAAACAGAAAAAAAAAGTTTTGGATTTTTTGGATTTATGACCCTCTATTTTATCATGGCATGGAATGCTTTCAAAGAGGGGTTTTAATAGTACAATTACTATGGGCGAAGTTAGAATGAATATGTTATTACGTAATGAGACTGTTAGTGGTGCTGGGCCATCAGACAAAATCAGTGTCCCTTCTTACTCGAAAAAGGGTATTGATGAGCACTGATTAATTTACTGTAAGTGATTTATAAGAGTTTCGTCAGTATTATAGAGGTGGATTATATATTACATCCACCGAACAGCAAAATATTAGTGAAACTACATTCAAATGAATCATTTTTTTAAAATAGCCAATAGTGTACAGTCCAGTTTGTTTATGTGGAGAGGTGATGGCAATGCTATTTGTGCCGGAGTATTGCAGTCTGAGTCTATGTTAGTATTTTTATGGACAGCATGTCTGAAAGAATTAAAACGTTAAAATAGATCTTTTTTATTTTTATTAAACTAAAACTGAATTTTTTTGTTAAAAAATTTAACTAAATTAAAAAAAAAATGAGAAGAATGTATATCCCATCCAACATGTTGATAAAGAATCCACTATATCTTGTTTTGTGCTTTGTCTTCAATATAGAGAAACTAAAACCAAAATGTTAATAAGTTTAAAACATAATACAATACAATATAGCCAGCACAGAATTAAGGTGAACAGCCAACTCAAATGCAGATCTGTACGGGAAATAAAAAAGAAAACAGTTGTTTGGCAGTGTCAATGTCCCTATGGAGGTATTTGATCAAAACCTAATGAAGGAGCATGGCTCAGCAGTGGCTTTTTATACCTGTGTTATACCAGCCTAAATGAATGAGTGGAGTATTCCAATGTACCTATTTCAGTAAAGGCATCTTATGCACATTTAACCCGCAACCATACAAGTGACCAATCATACTGACTGCATTTACAGATGCAGAATTACTAGTATACTACGACTGAGATTGCTGGAACAATACCAGCAAATATTCTTTAATAAATTTTATAGTGAAAAGGCAGCAAAGGAAAAGAAGAAGCAATGGCAAAAACACTGACAAAGCTAATGTGCAAGATTATCAAGTGGTGTAAATTAATAATACTGAATGCATTTTATATTTTTGAATCCAATTTAACCCCAGTGTTGTGAAATGCACTTGGCAGCAGGTAAAGGTCAGGTATGAAAACATAATCCAATAAGGTAGTATCTTATTTGCTTTATAGTTTGTTTCCTTAGCTGTAAATGTAGAGCTAGGCATTATAGTTAAGTCTCACTTTGTAGCCAAATAGAAAAAGGTGGATGACTGCCACCACTACTGTTCACCCTGGTTGAAGATTTGGCAGTAATTCAGAATGCAGAAAGGCTATTTATGGATGGCATTCTAGAGGTTAGCTCATCAGAGCCAACTACTCCCCAGTGCCATTATAAATGGTACGGTTATCATCATCATAGGATTATTTTAATAAAAGCTGATTGCAGACGAACACTTTTGCACCTACCCACCTTCTATTGAGTGAAGGAGTCCTCAATCTTCTGGACATTCCTTCATCAGTAAGTGCCTCATTTTCAACAAATGTAGTCTGCATAGATCACAAGTTGCCTGAATTTAAAACATTTTGGATTCTAGCATGAAGCTGATGAGACTTTCTCTGCATTTACAGAGAAGCCTGTGCCAGCATGAAAGGTGAAAAGCTGAAAAGGTGTACAAAGGTGTGAATTACAGTTGGGAAAATTTAAACCCTTCATATAGATTTTTTTTTACATAAGATTTACCAACCTGTTAGTCTGTACAATTCCTCTATGAGAATCCTGTATGCTTTACAGTATGCTTGTCCTAGGAAATGTACAGAATGTTTTTTCAGTACAAAACACACTTTTCAGAAGGATCTGCACACTGCTGCCTTCCTGATGTGTTCAGCACCTCCAACAGGCAATCCACAGATTCTGTTACCTATGGGCAATCCACAGATTTTGTAATAATGTATATATAGAAAATAAACAAAATAACAAATAAAAAAAATAAAAAACACCACCTAGAAAATGATAATATATTAAAATGAGGACTAATAATTTATTCTTAGCAAGTGCTGTGCAGAACATGTGAGCCTCCATGTCAAATGGACGTTGAATGAAAGGGCACAACATTATCAAAAGAGATGAAACATCTGATTAGATTCTCTGCTATTTAGACACTATAGGCATGGCTGGGTTTAACTGCCTGATGTTTGTATCTGTAATCAAAATTCCAGATTTCCGTGAATTTCAGGTTGAAATATCTTGCTAATCCTGTTTTCTGGAACCACTGGGTATAACCACTGGAGGCTGATGAAACTCTGTGTGTAAATCTGTGCTGCATGTGGCCTGAATATAAGTGTGTGAATATAAGTGCCACTGAATAGAGACATGCTGTTCAGGTCTTTGGTGGACTGAAATATCCAGTTCAGACTGAATGAGTCTGGGCTCTTAACTCAGTGCATATCCAATACCTATTTGTTCACCTTAGTGAATTACTCACAAAGACAGAATTGTTTGCTAATAAAATACATCTAGTCATCACACCACATTTACATTTATGGCATTTGGCAAATGCCTTTATCCAGAGCAACTTATAGCTATTCTTTGAATTCTCTGTCAGTAAATACACCTTGATACTGGTTCACTAGGTCAAAAGAGTACTATCAGTTTAAAGACTCTGTTGTGGAGGTGATATAGTAAGAAAACCACACAGACAAGTTTTTTATAAAAAAATAAAGTGCTAATTTAAGTACTTGAGGAAGAGGTTTTAGGACGACCAGTGACTCAGCTGCTCAGATTTTTAGGAAGAGTCATGATGCATGCCTTCCTTGTACTCTGGGTGCTGGTGGGACCAGTCGAGCGATGCTAGACAATCAGTTGAAACCTGGTGCACTGCGGGGTAGGTGGGTACTGCTCCATTTTTGGTGTATAGGCAAGCATCAGTGCTTTAAATCTGATGTGAGTAGCTAGACGAAGCCTATGGAGGGAGCATAGCAATGCTGTGGTGTAACAGAAGTTGACAACTATAGCAGCTGTATCCCGGGTTCATTGCAGAGATCGAAAAGTGCTCAGATGCAGATGTTCCAGGAGGGAGTTGCAATAGTCCAGTCTTGAAATAACTGAGCAAGCATCTGAGTGGTCTGTGTGAATTGAAATGGACAAATACTTTTGATGCTGTAAAGGAAAAATCAGTGTGAGGGTCTCAGATGCTATTCCATGAAAATGTTTAGGCCATGTAAAAATTGTAAAAGGGCTTGTATAAGCTTGGACTGAATTTGTTAGGATATTGTTTTAGCATTATGCTAAGAGGCCTGATGGTTTGAAAATACCACTGCACTAGGGAATTTCAAATGTCAGCTATCCCAACCAACCCCAAAGTCCCACCACCCCTACACTCTGTTTTACTCTGTCAGTGTTACCACAGAGTGGTACCACAACTGAGACCAACAAGAAAAAAAATCCCACAACCGCAAACATAGATTCCGTGATTTGTTTTATATGTACCACAGAAACGACATAATCGAACTAAAAAAAAAAGCACAGAGAACATTCATTGCTAGAGGAAGGTAAAAGGCAATGTCTTTAGAAAGCTCTAAAGTCTTCACTTGCTGTAGACCAGAATGAACAAAACGATCGGACCTTGAGTTTAATTGTGCTGTGTTTCCAGGAGGGCTTCTCACCCTGCCTTAATTCTATCTAGCCCAGCAGAAACAGGAAGAAGAGCGAAGATAAGCTGGCAAAATCTAGCCCTTCTCCCCAGTGTGGTACGCTTGTGCAGATAATACCCCTCTGGAGACCCATTCAAAGCAACAGGACTTACCCACAGCTGCACCAGTAGAAGCACAGAGATGAACTGCTTAATCGGAAGTAAATTGCTCAGAGAATGAGGGAGCCTATAATGGGATAGGTGTGTTTTGTGGTGTGCAAAGTGGAGCCCTTCTGCTAGGATTAGCCCTTGATCAGCAGGGTGACCTTCACATACTATGATGGAGAGCTGCTACAGTTCAGAAACCAGCGTGGTGGGCTGTACATGCTCAAGCTCGCAGAACAGCTTGAGAGTTGTCATTTAATTATAGAGGATTAGCAAACATTGTTACAATAATGAGATCTTCATTTGTACTCTTTGTATTAATTGGGCCATAGTCACAGTAGTGTTAGTGCTGAAATTATTAGTCATTGCTGCCTTAGGACTATATCATCTCTAAATATAAAATTAACAACATAGCTATTTCAACTACTGTGAACATGCTAAAAAAATTGCTTTCAAATTGCTCTGGTGGAGACTATTTCACTAAATGGATTGAAATCTCTTAACCTTATCTAGACTTTTTTTTCAAAATACAGAAGGTTGAAAAAGAATCAGAAAAATCATTTTGAGTCATTTGAAAAATGGAGAAGCACTTAGAGTCGTTCATGATGAAAGTCGAAGAGCAAGTGATGAATTTTGTCGATAAACATTTAAAAGACTACAACCATGAGAGAAAGTCCAAAGAAAAACTACAGCTGATACAGTGTAATTTTAAACACTGTAACAATGCAAGAAAAAAAGCACTTTGACTGCAGGAAAAAAATATGTAGTGCATAACCCCAAATTGTTCCCAAAAAAGCAAGTCCTATCTCTAAACAGGTTGAATACTCATGTTCAGCATATTTAGAAATCACTTTGAGAGGAGAATTCTTGAATGTATTCTCCAGGGTTTGGCCTTTGACTTCAGTTATAAGTGAGTAAACTGTTCGTTCCTCATTTTGTCACTACAGAGAAATTTGTGGAAATAATAGGCATGCATGCAGATATAGGAGATAGAGATTAGACTAATAAAAGAGAAAGAGAAATCTGGGAAAGAGATAGTTTGTAACTGCTTAAACACCTGTCAACAGCATGTTCATATTCTTTTGCTGACCTTTTATAATTTAGACACTCCTCACAGAGTACTATGCCTTTAGCATATTGACATTTTAATTCCTCAACACTTACCACTGCTGAGTAGCTTTCCAGTGTCTCTTTTGGATGCTGGAGCATTTATTTTTCCAGCAGGTAATGTTGAGCTTCTTTCTGAAAGGGGAAACAGATTGTTCTTCTCTTGCTTTCTTATCCTCATTAACTACTTGATACATGAGATAAATAGTTCATCACAGTGTTGTCCAAAATGTGCAGAATGTGTCTGACCAACAGCCAAAGCTCAAGGTACTGTATGAAGCACTCAGAAAATAATCCTAATTAACTAACTGCTTAATCCCAGCAAACGTAAAGCATTTTAAACTGAGCAGAGATTAAGGAACTAGAGAACCTGCCGTACATCCGCATGCTTGCGGAAGCATGATGTGGAAGCCTGAAATGGTGACATTCCATCCTGGCTGGTGAATCGAGGAACCTGGGAATGATGAAAGAAACTTTGGCGTCCAATTCAATCCCTCCTTTGATGTGTTTTTGTGCAGGAAGATGGATTTTATGGTAAGATTTACCTAAGCAGCCAGCCCTGATTCCTTTCCTTGCTGGATTTAGCTTTTGTGCCATCCTCATATCTTAATAGAGACATATTTTTACTTTTCTTATATGTCTAAAAATCACTGATAAGATATGTGCTTAAATGTCAACAATGGGAAAAGGCAAGAGAAGCACCCAGTACCAGGTGGTCTTTTTGTGAGCATTAGGATGCTCTATTTATTGGGGCACAGGGCTATATTTTTTAGTTTAGTTCTTTAATAAACAAACAAACAAACAAACAAACATACAAATAAATAAATAAATAAATATAATATAATATAATATAATATAATATAATATAATATAATATAATATAATATAATATAATATCAGCAAGATGCTGATGGACAAACCAGCTGACTGCAGAAGGGATGAAGCTAGGTACTGATTAGCAATATTACTTCTGTACATGCAATGCAATCACTAAGTTAATTTCTTCATTTCTTCACCAGTATATGCCAATCAGAGGATCAGCATCCAGAGCCTATCCCAGGAACACTGGGTGTGAGGCACACTGAATAGCACATACACGGATTTTAGCAAATTTGTAGGATGTGTGCTGGTATCTGGGACCAAGACATTAGCAATAGATCCTTCTGTGCATATTCTGTGGCATCAGACTAGACAGGCTAGCGTTCACCCCAAAACACATTGATGAACCTTGGGTGCCCATGACCTTGTTGATAGTATATCAGTTGTCCTTCCTTGCAACACTCTGTAGGGACTTACCATTGCATACTGGGAACACCGAACAAGACCTGAGGAATAGTCATTACAATTTTGCCATTGCCAAAATCACTTAGATCATTAGAATGACTTTGAGTGACTTTGAGTCTTATAGGTGGATATGGTATGCAGTGGTTGTTTATCTACCAAATGTCATCGGACAACCAGAGAACCAACAACTGGGCCATGGGTGCCCAAGGCTTACCAAGGTGCTACCCTTTCTGGTCTGATGAATGGTATGGCTTACTGGTGTATGGATGTATGTAGACATAGATAGATAAATAGACAGATTATAGATTTAGATTTATAGATTATACATAGATCATATTTATGATTATATCCTTCTTGTTGTGTTAGTTCAGGTAAATGAGGCTTACAGGCCATACAAAACAAATACAAGTATATATTACAAGTTTAAAACTTGTAATACAAGAGCTGAAGTTGATAAAAACATCTAAAAAATTTGGTGGTAATATATGTATTATTGTATATAATATAATGGAATAAAATGAATCCGGTCAAAAGTCACCTGGAAGGCTATGAGTGCTAGCTGAAACGAACACA
>JAOVVF010000017.1:9413001-9425784 GCA_028565595.1 Duopalatinus emarginatus | reverse complement strand
TATATTATTTTTTGCAGTTACTTTAGTGTACTTTTAAGTTACAGTTAACATGCTTTGTACAGGTTCTGTCACAACGCTATGTTGCTTTTTTCACTGTTAACTGTAAATGGCAGTTAATATCTGCAAAACAACAATAAAAAAAACACAATTAAAAAAGGCCAGGTTGGACTTACTCCAATGCTCTAAGTTCAGTTCATTTCTGGAAATATATAGTGCTAAGGGGTATATGCTAATCTATTTAACATTGAATTAAATAGGTGGTCATGACATTTGGCAGTGTTAAATTCCCACACTCAGCAGTCAGTGTAGTTTCTAGCACTGTATTCCTGTGTTTTGAGTTAATCTCATGTGTTTTGTTTTGACATTTGACATTCTAGACTTGTCTTCTTCCCTGACTTGTCACTGGCACATTTCCAGATTCTAGTACTCAAGGCTCAAGAGTCAAGTTTCAAGAACTTTATGTGTTTATTATGTGCACCTGTAGCTGGTACAAACGTACAGTGAAATGGAAAGCAGCTGCTGAAAAGACTGTTCACAACAAAGAGGAACAAATAACAAAAAAATGAAAAATAAGAATAATAAAAAAATAATAATAATAATATTTAAAAAACTGTTTCCCGGTTCACATGTTCTCCATTTATCAGATTTGGATTGTGTGTAACTTTTTTTGAAAAGCAGTTTATTGTCATTCCAAGACTACTTATAATTAGTATAAGTGCACTGGAATGTTTCACTAATTGTTTTCCACTACTTGTTTGTGTTTAACTTTTGACCTAAAATATTAAACTTGACAAGTAAGAGGTGAAACCAGTTTTACTAGAACCCCTATTTAATGGGAATATAAAGTTAGCTGGACAGCTACCCAATGTGAATGTGGCTTCTTCAGGACCTACAATGATTGCTTAGTTCTCCCAAAACCAGCCCACTATCTGTGAACCCTGTGAGGAGTTCTCATACAGAAGTGAAAAGTCTCATAGGCCATTGTGAAGTGTATTTTCAGTGCATGGTAAACCCAAAAGCGGATAAGAGAAATGGGGTAAGGCTCTCATGGCTTACCAGTAAAGCTTATGAATAGGTAAAAATGATCACCCTGGCCCAGGCAGCATTGTTCAGGCTCCAGAGAAAGTTACTCCAATTGACCAAAGAGGAGCCTCCCCTGGGAGATTTTTGGGAAGGTATAGTTTAAAAAAAAAGTGTCCCAAAAAGTAGATAGGTACATTTAGGAACTCAGTTGACTATATTTTATTACCATGCAAGTTGCTGAGCCTTGACTTGACCACTTAAAGCAGCCAGATCATAACATTGCCACATAAACGTTTTTAGCAACATGTTTTGAATTTCTAACCCCAAACCAAAGGTGTTTAAAAGTTTTCAAGATTTAACCTCAATTTGACTAGCAAATAGTTGGCTTGCTATGTAGGTTCAGTCAGGTCACTATGTGCAGCACTGGCTAATGTTGAGGGGTTTGTCTGTGTAAGGGCAGTGCAGAGAGATAGCCACCATATATGATTTATTTACAGGCTGGAGAGCAGTTTGGTCCTCATCAGGCCACATCAACCAGCTAGATTTGCGGACAGGCCTTCAAACGTTCTTTTATTTGTTTAATTGTGAATAACTTTAAGCTGTATTTCTTATATGAAATAAGCTTTATTATATTATTATGCACAATAATAATAATAATAATAATAATAATAATAATAGTAACAACAACCACATTTGGAGAAGTCCATGTATTTCGGGATCTTATTCACAAATATAGAAAACATGATGTGAACTCTGTACCAATCTGTTGTGGTGAGGAGAGAGCTGAGCCAAAACACAAAGCTCTTGATTTACCAGTCAATGTACATTCCTACCCTCACTTATGGCCAAGAACTGTGGGTACTGACCATAAGAATGGTCTGGGCCTCTTTGCTTGGGCTGCTGCCCTGTGGACCTTGGAGAAGCACAAGATGATGGATAGATGGATTATTATTATTGTTATTATTATTATCATTATCATTATCATTATCATTATTATTATTATTATTATTATTATTATTATTTAAGATTTTTTTCCCTCTACGTTACTGTGTGTTTCTTTACTTTGAAAACATTAAGGTGGCCAGCTACATAAATAGTCAGAAATCGTTTTTTTTCAGCATTTTATAAAGTCTTCTCACGTGGGTCTATTCATTGTTAGTCTTACTGAAGGCTATTTATCTGCTGCAGCTACATAACAGTGGACTGCAGAACAGTTTTCACTGGCCTGGCCTCAGTATCTACTACTATATTACTATACTACTAACTTCATCTGATGCAGATTCTCATTAAATTGCACATTCAGTACCTAGATCTGCTTATAGCCCCAAATCTTTTTTTCACTTTTTTACCCTGAGGTCTATTAAATGCTGTAAATGAATAGGAACACTCTGACAGAACCTTACCTGATCAGATCTGAGGGTTTAGCCCTCCCTTTTGAACTAACTGAGCACTGTGACTTAGCATTCCAGGAAACATTCTTTAATACAAAGGCCTGTATACACAGATCTAGCACCCTATGAACTGGGTCAGAAACAAATTCACACATCTATCTGCACAGAGGGTGGCATCTTATCATTTGTACAAGCTTTCTAAAAGAATAATATATTTTCAGAGAAAGGTAGAACATGCACATGCTTTATAGTTACATTTAATGTGAGATGAGAAATTATGGCTAGAGGAGAAATTAGCACCTGTTATTACAGCATCTATAAATAGGCATTTGCTTACCAACCTCTCCTTTTTGTCTTTCTTGGAGTGAGAAATACTACTGAGAAACAGCAACACACAAAGACATCTTTCCTGAAGATCTCATCACATCATAGGTTGCCAAACAATTGGTGCAAATAACCCCAAATGAACATCATGTTTATGAACATATAGTATAATAATATACATGTGTAACATCAGTGACTAATACCTAAGAAATATTTCTAGTCTACAAGGAAGTGTTGTTTTTTTTTACAGGAAAAAAATCCATAATGTAGTGGTGATATGGCCTGAGGATCACTAGACAGCACATCAGAGTCAAAAAATCTCTGTCTATAGGAGCTGTAAAATAGTGACTCTATACACAGTGATATTAAACACACTGCTGAGTTCTGTCTTGGTTAAAACCTTCAGCTGTCATCATGAGTTATAGATATATACATCTCAAACCAAAAACTCTGACCTTAGAATCCAAAAGACTGGTAGGCAAAACAGACTTCCAGATTTGGAAGCTATGTGAGATGTTTTAAGATTCAAAAACTCAATATGGTCTAGAATAGCATTTATTTATGTTTTCGGTAGGATAGAGAAAAGTCTATTGTGTGCAATTTAAATGTGGCTTGTCTGAATGTGACTTAAAGTAACATTTCAGTAATTGAGTAAATTAAGTAAATTAAGTGACCTAATGTGACCCCCAGTTCACTTCCATTCACCTGACAGCCTCCCATGTGTATGTTTACATACATTTTAAATAAACACATCCTTACAGAAAGCTTCACTGTATGAATGATTATATATTGTCATGCGGTTAACGAGCTGAAAATGTCTTTTACATCTTAAATAGAGGAGATGCTGTGATACGGCTTAATGCTTCTGTTAATGCAATATGTGTGCATGAAGCATTGCTTTTTAGATCAGGTCATTAAAATGTGCCTGAAATGTTAGCAGCAATGTTGCCATGGTAATAAATGTCTGATGTACTAGCTTGTCTTGTGGGTGACCTCATGTTAAAAGCAGCATCATACAGTCAGTCACTTCATTAGAGGCTTTCCTCCTTGATGAATGCATGCATATTTCAATAAGAGGTCAGAAAGGTGAAATAACACACGCATACACACACACACACACACACACACACACACTAGTAAGATATAATAGTCAAAGGAGTCATGTTGCGCTTTGTCTGCTACCTGCTTTTAACACCTTTTTATAAATGTCCAAATAGACATTTCTATCTATCTATCTATCTATCTATCTATCTATCTATCTATCTATCTATCTATCTATCTATCTCTCTCTCTCTCTCTCTCTCTCTCTCAAAAAAAAAGTATTTGTGCCCTACTGAAGCAATTACATTCCACTGAGACATCACGTAATGCACAAAAAAATCGGGAACATGTTATAGCATCACAGGCTTTCTGTTATTGGCACTACTTGTAACTCCATTTTCCCCAAATACAGTCTCTCTCTCTCTCTCTCTCTCTTTCTCTCTCTCTCTCTCTCTTTCACACACACACACACACACACACACACACACACACACACACACAGCACTCATCCAGTAATAGCCTCTCATCTTCAGGTGGACAATTCTTATCAGACATAATTACATTTGCTTGACAGGGATAATGTTCTTCTGACTTGACCTACCCCATCAGTTTGACATATGAAGGGAACAGACAGAAGGACAGAATGATGAAAAATGAACAGGTGGATGGATGATGCCATTAAGTAGAAGATAAATAGACAACAGCATGTTTAAAAGGTTTATTCATGTAATTAAGTAAATTAAGTGATGATTAAGATGGAATAATTAATTCGACACACTTTCCCCATTCACAAGAACGGTCAAATATGTCTGGATGTATGTGAGTGAGCTCTCATTTTTTTTTCTTGTTGTTCTTCAGATCAGTTAAAAGAACCAATTGTCTTTTAGTTGTACAAATCGATTGTGTGAAGTACAGCTAACGTTCTGGAGTTCACTTAACATATTCTTTGTTGCACTTATTAAATGCACAATAAGCTAGAAGAACTAATTAAGCCAAATATATATTAAACTATATTAACAATAAAACTTAATTTCTAATTTCTTAGTAGACTTCTACAGATGCCGAAAAATTAATGGAACACTCATTTTGGGGTTTTGTCATTTCCACCTGTCACCAGAATCTCAATGTTACCAAACACATCTGGGATGCCATGCAATGTGTTGTGGAAATCATACACCTCAGAATACAACAAAATTGTGGACCACTCTGCAGGAAGTATTGTGGTTTAGAATAATTAGAATTTTTCTGCAATGCAATTTCTACATAACCTTTACACCCATATGTGTTTCTTCCCCAAATGTCTTAAACATCTTTAGAACACACAACTGTATATGAGGTCACTGTGTATGGTTGTATTAAAAATTCCCTTAACTGGAATTAAGGGGCTGAACATGTTCCAGCATGACAATGTCCCTGTGCATAAAGCTCTATGTAGACACGGTTTGCTGATGTTGGTGTGGATGAACTTGAGCTGTCTGCCCTGACCACATCCCCACTAAACATCCACACAATTGTAAACATAAATAAGATCACATTTCCCCCACTGTTGTGACATTTCATGTGAACATTAAGTGAAGTATCAGTATTCACTTGACGTGTGTATCCGCATGATTTGCATTGAACTGGTGCCACATGATTAAATGATTAGATACCTGCATAAATGTGCATATTTATAGGCGTTTCTGATAAATTGCTTGGTGTATGCATTATGTTTATATTTTTAGGGTTGTGCTTTTGGACAACCTTCTTTAATTTTTTTTATAGATTTTTTTCTTTTCTTCAAATCCAGAGAGTGAGAATGTCATTGCAAACATTTTATTTTCTCTTCAGGTTTGGGTTTACAGCATGTTTGGAGTCAATAGTCATGTTTACTATTTCCACTGAAAAATGATGACATTTGTCTGCCATTTTATACTAGTAATAGTTATAGAACGAGCTTACACTTCAGGAAAAAAGTGCTGGTGACTTAATAACTGCACCTTGGCTTTGGAGAACTTTTATAAACTTCAATCAAACAGTCTCATTAGGTTTTTACAGGATTTAATAGCGTTGGCTATTATAGCTGTTACAGCTACATCCAGCACATCATAAAAAATTATAACTTGATAAGGTTTATTTTATACTGATAATTATGTCAGGTTCTGTAATTAAACAGTAAGTCAAACAGAATGTACCCCTGAAGATATTAAGCTACAACCTCTTTCAGAAACCAGTGAAGGAGAAATCATTTGAGTTATTTAATTAATTAATCGATTAATTAATTATTATTAATTATTTTTTCCTTTTGCTGCAAAGAAAATCAAACTATTTATGCAGCCCTAAATTGCAAAATCCCCAGTGAACCCAGTAATCTGCCTTCAAAGTGTTGGTAAAAAGTTCATAGTAAAATTTGGACTCAAAGTTTCCAAATAAATCATTGAATCAAAGGTCATAAAGAAAATTATAAATCAAGTTAGTTTTACCCAATTGGGTGGTTGAAGCTTACAAGCTACTTTGCCTTTGAATGAAAGATCTCTGTTGTAGTGCAAAGTAAACTTTTTTTAATGGCTGATTGTATCATATAATTTCTATGATTTTCCATATTTTAAAAGAAATCTCTCATGCAACTCACATGGTGTATGACACATACCATGCAATCAGATCTTATAGACAGATCTAGACAAATATGTGACTGTTTGGTATTAATTGCATGGTGCAATTAATTTGAAACAAGTGTTGTTTTAAATGCACTCCATGCTAAATGTTGAGCATTCAGTGCTGGCAGGTTTGATACAGTGAAAGCTGGGACAAACTGTGAAAGCAGGGACAAAATGTTCACTGCTTTGATAAATGTTCCCGAGGTTTTATGTTTGTTGCCAAATAAGAAATGGTTTGTATTAGTTGTTTGGTTTGTGTTTGTCCACTGCTAGGTGGAAAAGCAGAGCTTGAATGATTGGTGATGTTTGATTTTTCAGTATCTCTCAGCCATAAGTTACATTTAATGATCTTTTATTGCAGTTTAAGGCATGCACAAAAACATCCATGCACACATAACCTGTTCCATTAGGCTTACAAAACTGATACACTGATATTCAAATAATTTAATATTTTTATGAGATATATAGACTTGACATACGTGTAATTTTTGCCATTTTTATGTAATAAATATTAACATACATGACATGTACAGACATGACATGGAGCGAAGTAAAGCATGCCACCACTGAACTCTGGAGTGAAAGCATGTTCTGTGCATTGACAAATCACACGTCTCTATCGAGCAGTCTGATGGATGAGTCTGGGTTTGGTGAATGCCATAAAAACGTGACCTACCTGCCTGCATTATGCCAACTGTACAGTTGGTAAAGGAGGGATAAATGTATAGGGTTATTTTTCAACTTGCTCTGACCTTTGTGGGAACAGTTGTGAAGGCCCTAACCTCAACCCCATCAAACAACTTTGGAATGAACTAGAGTGGAGATTGCCAGGCCCTCACGTCTAACATCAGTGTCTGACCTCACAAATGTTCTTCTTGTAGAAACCCTTCCCAGAAGTGTGGAAGTTCTTATAGCTTCAAACAGGGGGACCATCTCCATATTAATTCCTATAGATTTAGAATGGAATGTCACAAAAGCTCCTTTAGGTACATCTGTACTTTTGTATACAGATACTATAGTGTGTGTGTGTGTGTGTGTGTGTGTGTGTGTGTGTGTGTGTGTGGTCTATTTTGAAGACATTTAAGTTGGTTACAGACAGTGATTACTGGTCATGATAGCTTGACAGTGAAAGTATTAGGGTAGCGCAATGCATTATACCACAAGGCTTAATCCACGACATAATAATAATGATATGTATTACACACACTCACACACACTACATTGCATGTGTGATATCTATTATCTATGAAGTCCACTGGGCTCCACTGGCTTCATGTAATTTTTTCTCCAAATGCCAAACATGGTAAAACTGTTAAAACAAGACATTGTTTATTGTAGGCATTGTTTTGTGGTAGAGGCGTGATAGAGTATCACATAATCAACCTTATTTTCATTGCTGATGGTGCTCAAATGTGTCAGTGAAGCAGGCTGAAAAATCTTTTTTATACAAATTCAATGGGTCATTTTAGTCACCTGACACTGATGGGCTGCATGGCTGTACAGTCCATGTTGTTGCACTTGGTTCCACAAAAATACCAAAACACGTCTACTATGAAACCTTTGTTTAAACAAATAATCTGATGTGGATGACAAAAATTAAGCCTACGACTTTACAGTGGCTGCTTAGCCTTTGTGATAGGCAAGGTTAACAGGATATTCAAGATGATCACTGACTATGCACCTTCCTAAACAGTGTCCTAAACCCTGTGGTTCTTCTCCAGTACTGAAGTAAGTAAGTCTGTTACATAAGACCTTGTAGGTGCAAGAATTAAAGCATGAGTATTCCGGACAGTACAATGCACACTGAGCTCACTCTCAGTAATTATGGTAATCAATCATAAATGCTGCCTGTTTCAACGTTTATGAGCCTAGCTAGCTACATAGCTAACAAACTACTACCCTGCATCAGAGATCTTACACTGACTTTGCCTGCATCATTAGCATTTTGTAATGAAGAAAGCTCACAGTTTGCATACTTTCTCTAGTGTGTAATTCTCACATACACTCGGTTTACCTCAGTTTCAGCCTTGCTTAGTCAGGAAAAGCCACTAAGAAAATGCAGTTGCACATGTTGCCACAGCAAAGGTTCGATTTGTTTTTTTTACCCACGGTAGTTGATGATGATATTAAGCAGTATATTTATAGGTGAAGCCACCAGCACCAGTTACAGACATTAACGCTACACTTCAATTAGGCATTTGTCATATCTTCAACTTGCAGACACATAGCTGCTGCAAGACCTTGAAATGTAATCTTTCAAATGCTCTGTAGCAGATTCCTCAGTGTATGATCTATGGGTATGATAATGTTGATCTATTAAAGGCCTTCAAATTCAGGTATGCATCACACAGAATATCAGGATGGTACCTTGGGAGAAATAAATAAGTGTATATGATGGTTTTAGCATGCAGCTTGCAGCTGGTCGCCGATGTGTATTCACCATGCTTGTTTAAGCAGTCAGTTCCACTGGGACAGATAAGGGATTTGGCATAAGTGTGGCGAATGAGGTACATACTGAAATGAATTTATTATTCATTGATAACCCCCCTCAGGCATGTTTTCCTCTCATACCTACTGCATAATATAAAGATAAAAATTAGTTCTGCACCACTTAGGGCTTGTCTGAGGTTGCTCCCGCTTGCAGAGGCCCAGTTAACGTTGTTACGTGTGACTAATGCAGATGGCCATGTCCATATATCCGTTTGTGCTATCATGCAGTCAAAGGTTAGAGCAAGGATTCTTTGACAGACTTTGCCAGTGCTAAGAGGTGAGTGGTTACATAAAATGTCAGGCATTATTAATTCTTATAAACGGCCTGGTCTGAGTTGATTAAGTCTGCCCGTGAGATGGAAATTCCAGGTTTGACCATCTGTTCATAGTTAGACATTTAAATCTTTACGAAAAAAAACAATCATGCTTATTCGGAACTGGAAGGTAAATGACATCCTGACATTACACAACGGGTAGGTGTTCTGTCAGCATATCTTTAATTATACAGATTTTTTTTTCTTTGAGAAAGATGTTTTTACTGTATTTCTGAGAAGAAAAACATCCAATTATGTAGTCAGGGTTCCATTTTGCGAATCTTCAAGTCAGATAGTCAAAATCTTAAATGAGTTCTTGCCAATTCAATTTGCAAAGGGAGAGATGTCAAAAATGTCTTTTGACATTGTGATGACTGTCAGAGTCAGAAAATAATAAGGGAGGTTGGAAATTTCAGCAAAGCTCTATTATTGTGTTCTCACTTTGAGCATCGTCATGTCTGTGTTAAAAATGTCTCAGAAGAAATGTCTTCATTTTTATTCAATTTATTCATTTCATACTTTCCTAAGTAGTTTTATTATGCTTTTATTAAGCCAGAATACTGCCAGAAATGAGCCAAACAGTATCAATTATAAAACTTACCAAAGTCCAAAAGCCTAAAATCTCCTCAACTATGGACAGCATAGTCCATGGACAAATACAATAGTCACTGCTTGATTAATTGCTGATGGAACAGATGAGTCTTTAGTCGACGTTTAAAGACAGCAAGCGACTCTTCTATATGGAAGCCTAGGTGAAGTTCATTCCACCACCTTGGTGCCAAGACAGAGAAAAGTCTGGATGTTTGCCTCCCATGTGTCTTGGATGATGGTGGGTCGAGTTGGGCTGTACTTGAAGCATGAAGGGCTCGAGGTGTGCACCTGCCCTTAACCATTGCCATCAGGTAGGGAGGAGCTGGAGTGTTTTTGGCATTGTAGACCAGTGTCAGGGCTTGCCATATACTCTACATGGTTTGCATTAGAAACACATGCTCTTCACTTATGTCATTATATGAGGGAAATGTGAACAACATGATTTTAGCCCTGATTTCCTAGCTTCTCAGTATCTCCAACAACAACTCCCAATGCCCCCATCATTTTTTTATTGTGCCAGTGCACAGGTCATTTTCTGCAAAAAGGGGTATATTGAAAAGCCACCAGTGCAGAGAGAGTTCTGAACCATTTTTGACCAAAAAAATGATCTTCAGGAAGATATAAGACAATATTTATTTTTCCTATTACATGTAATTTATTTACATTAGCACTGTCAAAGCACCATCCTTAGTCACTCTCTTAAAGTGCTATACTCACAAAGAGTGACTCAAAATAACTGAAAGATACAATAACTATATATATACAGTACCTACATACAAATGGGGAAAAATTAAAAGAAAAACTGGTGGCTCTGTTATGCTTTGCCGGTGTTTCATCTATTTTACTGGCATGGTTTACCTCCACTTGTTCCTTTAGAATGAACCGTCACTGCAAATCAATACAGCATTCCTGAGACTGATCACTTTTTATTCCATAATAAACACTTTCTATTCTGACAGGCATGGTTACTTCCACAATGACTCCACACACATCCACAGGGCATAAGGGATCAGTAAATGAATAAAAATGATGTAGATTATATGCTATGGCCTTTAAACTTATCAGCTCTCAACCTAGTTGAGACGTTTTAGAGTTCTGTGCTGGAAAGTGTCTCCCCCAACATTATCAACTCACTATCTAATCGAAAATCTTCAGGAGAAACAGTGTTGATCACTCCAGTTCAATTGCAGAGTCTTGGTAGTGGTATCTATGTTAAGACACACTGAAGCTGTTCTGATGAATTGTACCAACCCATTTCTAACACGCTACAAGTGTGGAATTGTTTTCACTGTTGGAGCTGGTGTGAAGTAAAAAAAAAAAAAAACAGTGGATGAGAGAATTTTTCAAAGAGACTTATTTTCCAACACTGCTTATAATGTAATAGAGATGGTAGTGATCAAAGGTTTTCCTTATGGCCTGGTGGTCTGACCCCCTTCTTCTGACTCTCTAGTTGCTCACTTAAACTTAATTAAAATATGGACAGATGAAAGATGCTGACATTATGTACAAGCCACAGATTAGAACTGCATTTACCGTATTTAATAATGCTACCCAATTAAGGTCACAGTTTGAGTGACCACTTCAAGTACAAGTACAAGAGTACATCATATTGTATAGATATTATATCAGCAAACATCAGGTTATGTCACTCTGACCTGATTCATACCATCTCTAGAACACATACCAAGTCATTTTATAATGTTCACCTTAACTCAAAAATGTTACATTTATGCCTTGTTTGTGTATCTTGATCACAAACACTGAGTCTTATGCTGTTTGCGAGTGAGTGTTCCCATCCTTAGGTTACTGTTGTGGTTTGGTTGTCATGGTTCACACCAGCCTAGTGTGATATTCGCAAACAACCCATCCAAGGACAAACAGTGTTCCCACTAAAAACAAAAACTGTTGAAGGAAAATGTCCTTTATAGAAAATGTATTAGGGCTGAATTAGCAAAAAACACCTTTCTGCCCTTCACATTTTCCCCTTTCTGGTTGACTATGTTAAAAGTAGGCAAATAGTTCACTTTCATTTCACTTCACTTTTACCCTTATACAAGCAGTAAGACAAAATTGACAAGATAATGACTAGTCCTCAGTTTAATCCCAACCTTGTGGCATTCTGCCTGTTTTCCCTGTGTTCATGTGGGTTTCCTCCCACCTCCAAAATTTGCCAAGATGTTAACCGCATTGCTCCTGAGTGTGAGTGAATGTGTGTATAGGCCTCTGTGATAGACTGGTGCCCTATCCAAGGTGTTTATAAATTCACTATGACCCTGACCAGGGCAAGTGAATAAATAAAACTCACTTTGCTTTAAACTATGGCAAAACTTTCTATCTTAGATAATATTTTATTGACAACATTATGAGTTTGAAGCATAGTGAAAAACAGATTTCAATATTTTTTTTGCTTGTATCTGCATTGCAGGCTGTTGTAATGACAGCTGCTTGGGGATGGAGGGGAAGCCTGCCAGCTATAGCAGATGACCTCATATCTACAGCCACATCCTGGACCTCTGAATCGATTTAGTGTGGCTCTCACTAAAACTAGGTTCAGAATAGAAATTACCTTTGGGATTCTGATGCTCCGCTTCAATTGTTTAAGGCTGTTAAGACTGGCCCCTCACTGGGCTTGTAACATAACCGTTGTTTGTGCAAGGCTAGGCAGTGTAGTCATGATTTGGAAAGAGAGTGTTTCTCCTGTGGAAACACAACCCCCTGCTGTTGTGGACCCAACACCTACACAGCAGGGTTGTGAGACATCCTTCTGACAAAGTGTTGTTCAGTACTTTAAATGATTTTAAAGATACTTTACAGAACCAGGCAGAAATAATAAACACAGTCTTTGGGAACGGGTTAGTATTTGACGTTTTAGTTTTAACAGCTTCAGTCCCCTCAATCTTAAGATCCAATAGAAACAAAAAATGCAACTGGTAAAACCTCAAAAACTTTTATTTAACTAAGTAAATAAAAAAA
>JAOVVF010000017.1:9341694-9371844 GCA_028565595.1 Duopalatinus emarginatus | reverse complement strand
CCGGTGGCGACAGTGGCAAGGAAAAACTCCCTGAGATGACAAAAGGAAGAAACCTTGAGAGGAACCAGACTCATAAGCCATTCTCATTTGGGTGACACAGATGTGTAAATATAAACAAAAGTGCAGGTAGCCAGAGAATTAAATCTCTAGCTTTACATTTTTGAGTGCCCACATCTCTGAGACCTCTTGTCTGGTCAAAAAGGCACAGCAGCACCTTTCATTATTGAAAAGCCTGAAGAAGGACCATCTATCCCCCCACAAGTTACAAACTTTTACCGCTGCACCATTGAGGGTGTTCTGACTAACTGTGTGACAGTGTGGTATAGAAGCTCTACTGTGGCTGAAAGCAAGGCCCTGCAAAAGGTGGTCACCCCAGTGATGTACTGCTCAGCGCATCATAGGCACACAATTACCTGCCATGAGCGACCTTCACCACCAGCGCTGTTTGTGTAGAGCATGCAGCGCTATCAGGGACTCTTCTCAGCCAAGTCACACCCTGTATAACCTGCTGCCAATCAAGTGCCTGCACCTGTGAGAATTGAGATAAAATTGAGAAAAACCAGTGGCAAGTCATGTAAAGCTGACTGGTGGTGAGTTGGTGTGCGGACAGAGGTTGGGCTGTGTGTATAGCAGGTTATCCGGGCAGAAGGCTGGGGTGATTAGAGCAGAAGGAGGTGGATTCATCCTGGCAGACGAGCTCACCGAAAGGCGGTGGTGAGTGCAGATTCATTCCAACCACTCTCTGTGACTAGAGTGCAGAACTCCAAGGCATATTCTGCCAACCGGCTCTCACTCTGTTTGAGACCTAGTAGACATTCGCCGCTCACTTGTCCTTGGATGGCATGGTCGAAGACTTTCCTGAACTGAGCCCAAAACTGGTCCTAGGACTGCAACACTGTAACAAGTCATCAGTGACAGAGAATGGGAGCGCTCCACGGTGCTGACTTCTGGGTTTATGCTAGCTGAATCTCGTTGTACAAGAGCTTTAGCGCAGGTGTCCATGGCAGTTAGGCCTCATTATGGCTTTTATATAAATGGGTCACCTTTAAGATCTAAACAATATTACAAATCCAGTTGTCACAATATTTATATAAAATTTATTTGCCAACCTTCGGGTCCATGGTATCTGTACCTTCATTGATATTATTGCAGAATATTATTATTATTATTATTATTATTGTTGTTATTGTTATTATTATTGTTGTTGTTGTTGTTGTTGTTGTTATCACCAGTGTCCTGTTGTTAGATGAAGAAAGAAAAAAAAAATCCCCACCATCTTTCCTTCACCTGCACACACACACACACACACACACACACACACACATTTACATTTATGGAATTTGGCAGATGCTTTTATCCAGATCGACTTACAGGGTTACTGTTTTTACAGCTAGGCCAACGTAATGTTAGGAGTCTTGCCCAGGCACCCTCACTGGTGTAGCACGAACCCAGGTCTCTCATATGGGTGCCAGTGATGTTGCCACTGTAACACACTAACGACGCGCGCGCGCACGCTCTCTCTGTCTCTTTCTCTCTCTCTCTCTCTCTCACACACACACACACACACACACACACACACTGCCTCCAGTCTAACACTGAGAAGAAACTTCGAGAACTGGCGGATAGGACCAATCAGTCTTCTCTCCATCACTCTATACATGTCATCTCTCTCTCGCTCTCTCTCTCTCTCTCTGTCTGTCTCTCTCGTTTCACTGCGCGGCCACCAGAGGCTCCGCGGCTCGCGCGCAGTCTGAGCGCTTACTAGGCGGAAGCGGGAGCGCGCTGCGCGCACACGCCACCTTCGCGCCTTATTCGAGGAGCAGCTGTAACTACGAGCAACTCGCTCCAAAAACCGCTCACGCGCCGCTTCGGCTCGGCTTGTCTTTAACGGGTAAGCGTCCGCGTGCTTATTTCCCTCTGCGCTTCTGTCCGCATTTCTGACCTCATCTATATATCTACATCATCATCATATCATATTAAATATGCTTTTATTAAAGGATGATACAGAAGGATAAAACAGAAGGTATTTTTATATTTAATATTACAAATAGCAGGTTAGATCTGCGCGCGTTTGATAACAAGACATTTATAAAGAAATCCTCGAAAGTGTCACTGTGGAAATTGGAAGAAGAGATGTTGTAGTTGTTTTTCATTTAGATTTTTTTTAATAATAATAATAATAATAATTATTATTATTATTATTATTATTATTATTATTATTATTTATAAGAAGAGATCTGATGCGTGTGAATCTTTTTTTTTAATAACAAAAAGTTAACATTTACAGTCTCACACTGTAAACTTTCATTGTTTAACATGACTGACAGACAGTGTGTGACCCAGTCCTAACTTACACACTGACTCCGATTCATTCTCATTATTAGTGTGTTTTAATGTAGAGCCGCTCGTGCACACAGACCTCCTATTCACACTCCCAGCTGTGGAGATGAATCATTAAACGCCTTGTCATGTGTGGCTCTGGGTTTTAAATTGAACACTGTATACTTGAAGCCGTACAGCACTGAACCTGCTGCTTTATTTATTCTGCACGTCGCTTTCAAGAACTCGGTGTGTCCATACACAGACACACACACACACACACACACACACACACACACACATTATAATTCCCGTCGATTCAGGCAGCATCATATAGCGCGCAGGATGAAATACACAATCTCCGTAAAAGTCCGAAATGAAGCTTTTTTGCAGGTCGATAAAGTGCATTTGGAGTGTGATGATGAAGTAGTGTGTAAGTGTGTGTTTTATGGTGAGTAGCTCTGCAGCTCTTTCTGATTATATACAGCCTCTCCCGACTCTAACACACACACACACACACACACACATGCATGGACACTTTTGATTCACAACTTTGGGCATGTTATTGTGATGGTGCAGTCGTGCAGAGATCTGATCACTGAACTGTTAGGCTGGGGAGATGTAATTGAAAAATGTCCCACTGTCAATCAACACATAAATAACTCTGATAAGATCTATAGCCCTGTGTGTCATGTCTGATAATAGATTCAGTACCCATGCACTGTTTAAATGATATTCTTCTTCTTCATAATTAGGCTATTAAACAACTAATCACAGACATAATTCACAGACAGATTAAACCGCTTCTGATCTATCATCTTCAGAGTTTTTTTTTTTTCTTCGTACCCAGATTATAACCCTAACCGTTGTCAGTGAATCACAGCGTCGCCATCGCAGAAGAGTACGTGAACTTTTTAAACAGCTGTGTATTATACATGTTGTGATGAAGAGGCTGGTGCCAGCAGGCCAATAAAGCTTACAGAAATTAAACTTGACATTTGCTGAAAGACAAATGAGTGTTTGGCACACAGAGGAGAAGGTGTGATGGCAGCATAGGTATGAACTGTAAAGAGGGAGATACATATATTTAAAAAAAAAAAAGGTATGCTAAGTATCTGTTCGAGTCTTACCGGACGTAAATGACCAGCGTAGGTGTTAATTCAGCATAGCTGTGTAGGTGGTGAGGGTTGCAGCAGGCAGTTTTATGTAAAGTGGCTCATTGGCTATGTGCAGCAGAAACCTCGTAAATCAGATAAATCAGATTTTTACCCATTTTAATGTTTTACATCATTTGGAAACTAGCATTCATCTTCTGTGTGATGTACAAGAAATCCTATGCATTTAAATCCCAGAAAACACTTATCTTCATTGCGCAAACAAAACTGTTTTTGTTTCTGTTTATGGAGATAAGAGGTTTTATTTAGGACACTGTATGGCTACAGGACTCCTTTCTGCCCTGTAAAAAAAAAAAGAAAAAGAAAAGAAAAATAGTGATCGTGGTTATATGGCTTCTATGATTCTACTTGTGAGCTTATTTGTGTGTTAAAGTTAAGGTGTCTCTCATTTCTTTTACAGTATTGCAAAGCTCCTTTAAAATAAATAAATGAATAAATAATAATAAAAAAAAAAACTGAGCCAATTTAGTTTTAATTGACTTTGCTTTAAATTTGTCTACACAACTACATTTATCACTTAAGACAGTGAAGTGTGACCAGACTGAAACAAACTAATAATTGTCCATATTGTCAAGTTCATTTCAGCTGAGAAATTCAGAGACGCTGGAGAAATGGGTATTAACTCCTGTCTGTGCTGCTCTCATATGTGGTGCAAAAGGCAGCCTTGTATAATATGAAGCTGTGAATGAAGATGAAGAGATTTTCTCCCTGCCCCATCTGTCCTTCACATATATTCTCTGTAAATACGAGCAGGGCACGGCTGGCATGACTGTAAATTACAGACATACAAACAAATGCGGTATAGATTGGTTGTGATTTATGTCTGACAACTACAACCGCGAGGGGACCTACAGTCTGAGTCACAGCTTTGATAAATTGATTGGATGAAACATCAAGCCGGGGACATTGATTACCGTTTACTGTGTCTGAGAGCTAACCGTGGTGAGGGGAAGGGGTTAGAAAGAATGGAAGCTGTATGGTTCATAAATGGGGCCCGAGGGGTGTATTGTTTGTGGAAATCAAAATCATTAGGGTTTTTTTTTTTTTTTTTTTTTGTAATTGATGCCGACGCAGTAGTTGGAGTTCAGCACTCCCTTCTGCAGTTCTGCACCTGCTGCAGGAGCCTCCGGTGCAGAACTTTAGCTTAAATTAGCCACTGTGTATCTCACACCTGCTCCGAGAGCCAGCGTGTGCCAAAGGAGCTCACCCTTCATCTTCCGCCCAGCGCTCCGTGAGTGTGTGTGTATTCAAAAGTGTGTGTGAGTGTGCACATTTTCACTCAGGCAGCAATGCAGTTTGGTTTTGACTGTCGGTGATGTGACAGAAATGCACTTCAGTTATGGATATCTAAAGTCTGACAACAATTAAACTGTAGTAAGGCATGATTCCAGATGAGCACCATAACCTGAAGAGGACAACTGATTATGTCTGAATTCTCAGAAATGTGTCTGCAGAATCAGTTCCTATATTTTAGTATTAGAAAACAGCTGTGGCATATATAGCTAAAACTCAAACTAGGCCATATAGACACAGTGCTTTCTAGACTGGCTTTCGAAACAGTTTGAATTTAGTGCCAGTATACTGTATGGGATTTGGTTTTATTTTATTTTTATTTTTGGCTTCATTTTATTTGGTTGTATTTTTATTTTAAACCATTATTCACGCTGCTGATAACGAATTAAGACTGCGTTATGATTATGGCAGTTACCACCATGCCTGCAAGTTAAGTGACTCTACAGACCATTTTTTTCATAGTGCTGTTCATGTGAGAGGGGGCAAATTCAATTACCGTTGTTATTAACGTGTTAACCTCTAACCTCTGCAGCCGTCACTCAGAGCCGTAGCCATGCAATTTAAATTCACACGGAAAACACAGATTCTCTCACGCCACATCCTAGTCGAGCGTAATTAGTTATTCCCATTTAAAATGACAGCGAACATAAGTGCTCTTTCTTCCGCTCTGCCGTCTATTCTCATTGTTAGTTTCACAAAATTACACTAGAGTTTGAAATAATAGACAAAAAGGTAAGAATTGAACAAGGAAGGTGTGCTTTTACTTAATGAACAGATTTATTGAACCAGAGGCACTGAAACAATTAGGATACAATGAAATTCATAAAACCTGCTTCATGGTTTATATAAAAAAAAGTAATTATTTTTAAGGTGTATATTTAAAATGAGTGTTCTCTTAGCAGTTTGAGTGTTTTAGAGGCCTTGTATGTTTTTTTTTTTCTTTTTTTGCCATTGGCAGTCATCAAGTAGTGTGTTACCATGGCAATTTAGCTTGGCGGAAGACATTGGCATTTGTTCGAGCGAACAGACAGAAAATCTGTGCCATTGTACAGTATGCTATCTCACTTTTGTACTCTTTGCAGGTTGGAAGCGGCGTGAAGAGTTCTCGTGTTCGTGTTTCTTTTTTCTTTATTTTTTCTTTTTTTTTGTAATGAAGGAGAGCACCAGACTTTCCTTTTCCAGAGGTCCATACTTCACATAGCACATTCCTTGGCAGGCACAAAGAACTTTATTTTTTGCACAGTGTAGTTTTGACTGTAAAATACCTGGCTCACAAACAGACTTGGTGTGATTGTTAAAGTTTCACATTTTAGGTCTGTTTGACAGTTAATTTGATTGCACATGAATAGAATTAGAAGGGGAAAAGAAAAGAGGCTTTCTCCTTACCTGGCACGCTTTTCTACCTCTTTTCCTCTCAAGCACCCGAGCATGGTGTACTCTCTATCCAAGAGAAATGGAGTTAAAACATTAAGTGCTACTGAATAATGTATGGGTTTCCAGGTTCTGGCAGTCAGGAGGTGCTGTAAAGCCTTAAGGAATTACTCTGGGGGGAGGTAGGGATAAAAGAGGCTTGATGTGATCTTTGGCCTATGTAGTAAACTTGCTATGTATGGATGTAATTGGTAATGGTAGCGTGGGGTGTGTTTAAATTTAGTCCCATGTTATTCCCACCAAACTGACGATACACTAGAGCTATGTGGCAAGGTGATACATCAAACAAATTTTGTTGTGTAGAATATAATAAAAAAATAAATAAATAACTGTGATTACAATAAAAGCAGACATGTCTGCTCTGCAAGATGCATGTGGCACAGGGTCGACAAATTACTTAGAAATGTTTTTGATAAGGAACTGGCCTTCAGCTTAAAAGAAACAACAACACATTTGTCTCTACTAGAAAATGTTGCACTATAACGACATTCAGTCAGGTTCAATTGGAAATATTGGAACAACCTGATAACAGGCATGCAATGATTATTTTGTTTGCAAGAGAAAGTGAAAGTAAAGTGATTGATCCACTGGGCTTGCACAAAGAGGAAGTTGATGTCTTCATGATGTCTTTAACTCATGAAACACACACCAGGGAACAGACACACTAGGGGCAGTGAACACAGGTAGGCAGGACTTATCCATGGTGGTCAGAGTCATTACTCCCGACTCATGCAAAAGATTAGTTCAAAATTTATGAATCATTCACGAACGATTTCTGTGCGGCAGGTGATGCAGAAATGAAGCTCATCAGTTGCAAGCTGTTTTAACATGCTTAAGCTGCTCAGGTTATTATTATTATTATTATTATTATTATTATTATTATTATTATTATTATACTACCTAAAATAAGCCTTCTGAACTGTCAAAAACCCATTTAGCTAATAACAAATTAATTAATTCATTTACTTCTTTATGTATTCATTTATTTATTATTTGTATTACTTTTCATTATTATTATAATAAGTGTAATCTGTTATTAGCTAAATGGGTTTTTGACAGTTCAGAAGGCTTATTTTAGGTATTCATATGCTTCAAATCTGCCCTGGTCATAGCCTTGCTCAGAATGTGCACCCTGCTGTCGACGAGCCGTCATAGTAGACTGTCAGGTCTGCCATAAAAGAGTTCATTGAGTTGAATTATTGCTGTTCACCCACTTCGATCTTTCTATAGAAGCGAAGCATTACAGGACAATTCATATTTGATTATGGAGGCTGCCGACAGCTTGCGAGAGGCTCACAGAATCTAAATCTTGGGTAAAGTGTGTGTCCTCAGAGAGCTGACATCACGAGGACAGCTGACAAGTCCTGCCCTCTCTGACCTGCTCTGATCAGCTCCACTGTTCCCCAGAGGCTGTCTCTCTCTCCCACACTCTCTCTCTCGCTTTCTGTCTCCTTAGTGTAACTGGAGATACTGTTTAGGTTGGAGACTGGTACATGAACCTGTGAACAGTTTGGAAAAATATACACTAAAATGCCAGAAAAAACTGGTACACCAGTCTAGCACTTGGTAGGTTCCCCACATTCTATAGGCAATAAGCACCATACTTCCTACAGTACGGTCCATAATTACATTACATTCTGTAGGATCTCAGTGTTTTACAACACATTGCATGGCATCCCAGATGTGATCGATAACGTTCAGATCTGGAGTATTTCTCAAACCATAATTTGGCGTCTCTAGATTTGTGTAGCCAAACCCATTATGAAGGATGAAGGGACATGAATGGGTGTAACTCATCAGAAAGGAGGCACACATAGCGTTCACCTGTCACATATCACACTGTGCATTGCTTATGCACAGATCCCTATGCAGTTAAACAGCTCACCTGTATCAGATTCTGCAGTGTGGCTTGGCAGTAAATTCCAGACTCAGTACTATATGTATCCTGCATGAGCACATGTATCACTTTCTCATCACATATCTCTAAGCATCAAAGTAGGTTAGATTCTCTTGAGGTTGTCAGGTGGTGACTTGATATTTTGCAGTGAAAGCTGTTGCCTCTTGTTTGATGCTAATGTGATTTGTTTCTCTGAAGTGGATCAGAAATGTGAAACGTAGCACATGCACCCGAGCGCAAGCCTGCCGATGCCTTAATCTGTCATAAACATACAGATGATGCACCTTATGCATAAAACCACGACCAATCACAAGCAAGCATGCCAATACTTGCTGCTTTAGTGAAAAACCTTTGAATTAAAAAAGACAAACGCAAGGAACTGTGGCAGTATCTCAGACTTCTTTCTGTACTGTTCTAAGTAGGATTCAAACAGAGTGATCAGAAAGCCGTTTGGGATTTGCCTCAAACTAGCAGATCTTCATTTGCAGACTTGAATTTATTCACAGCAAAGGTCAAGCTAAAGCTATCAGAAAAGTGACTTTGAAGAAGATTAAGAAGATCTTGCTAACACTTGTAACACTGTCTTCTGCTGAAGTTTTCTTTTTTTGTGTGTGTGGCAGAATAGACGTGCGTCAGGATGAATCAGGATGATTCTTTATTGTTTGCGTTTGATGAGTCAATGGTCTGCACTATTTTTAGCTCTGCTTATATGTCATGGCTTGGCTTGCATGGTACATGAGGGAGAAGAGGAACAAATCTGTCATGGTTACTTAGGTATGGCATGGCTTTCAGGAGAAACAACTGTTAATTGGATACTCATCAGTATTTTCGAGTGATTTGCCGAGCTGAGGTGTACTGTGCGGTGGTGCTCTAATAATTAAAAAAGATATAATTTGGTTAAGGTGCCTGGGGACAAGTGCACACACTGTAAGCAACTAATGATACTCTGATTTTATGAATAATTGGTGCTGGGGTTGTTGGAGGCAGTAGAGTTTGTTCTCACCTGCGTTATCGTTCTGGATCCATGTTGGAACAATCTGAAAAAATTTTATTGGTGTTAAGAGAGAGAGAGAGAGAAAGAGAGAGAGAGAGAGAGAGAGAGAGAGAGAGTACAGTAGTGGCTCTTAAATAACTGGAGGCTGGTGGGCTGATTGGTTCTGGATTAGGTTTGAGTGTTTGGGTTTTGGCACAAAATAGAAAAAAGAGCATAGACCATCTCTTAAACGTCCATTTATGGAAAACTCTGTTAGGCTTTGCTGCACATATCACCTGAAATGAAATGATTAGGTTCAGATCTTAAATCAGCACTGCAACAGTGTGAATACTTGCCTGAGCATTAGTAACGAGAGTCTTGAGAATCGTTCATCATGTTTGACATCGTGGAGATGGACTGCACATGCATATGCATAGATATGGGTGAATTTACAAGTGTGGCAAAGAAAATGATTGCCCAGATGTGAACTACTCAAATCACTTTATGCAAATCTCACGACAGATAGGGCGGTCATGTAATCGTGTGTGTGCAAGCATGCGTGAAAACGACGAACACTGACACTTATCAAAAGCAACTCTCTTTTTTGACAGGGATAACATGTTAAAACATATCATACGTTAAGTGAATCTGATACTGTGTGTTATGCAGAGTGTTTGGAAGAGATACTATTGTGTTTGCAGTCTTGCACCATTTATTACTCATGTGTTCAACACTGCCTCTGACCTGTGTAATGTTGGCAGATTCCCTTCGATTGGGTTATTTACAGTTTCCTAATCAACACTGGTAGTGCATCCAATCCGGCAAGGCTTGATTTGCAGGCATTACCCAATTTGCCTGATCTGCACCTCACATTGCCCTACTTCATGAACAGTGTACACGCTGTTACATTTCCAGTGCCACATTTCCCTTACTGTGTATTCATAAATATTTTAGAGCATGTATGCTACATGTTGCTACTTGTGGTAAAGATGATGAGTGATTTTTCATTACTGTGCTTTCTTCAAAAGCATAACTAACTGTCAGAGCACATGATTCAAATGTTTATACAACAGATATTCTGTAAATATATGTATATAAATAAGTGCAGTTCTTTATAAATAATAAATCACTATCAAAGTGCCTGAAATAAATAATCTATTGAATTGCACTAACAGACTAGTGCGCTTCTTTCTTTCTTTGATCGTGTAAACATGCGTCTGGTTGTGTAAATGTACTTGGGGCCATTTTTTATTGGCTTATGTTTAGCACATTTCCAAGGCTTGTCATCTTTGAAATTTGCTTGCATGTGGTTCTTTAAATATACTAGCATACCTAGTGTATCTATTAAGCCCACCAAAATCTAATTTTCCCTTATTTTCCTAGATATTGACATAATTTGTAAGTGACATAATTTGTTAAAGGGAAGATTTACCTCTCATTTGAATATTTATTAATTAGTTGATGTATATTTCAAAATACATCATTAAGAAATTTTAGAGAAAATATCAAAAGCCTGGCATGGGCTTAATTGGTACCATGGTACCATTTAAACCTGTATGTGTTCCAAATAAGCCCATAACATCATTAACTGATAAAATAAACTGTTTCATTATTTTTTTTAAAGTAAACAGCAATATATTTAATAAATAACAGTAAAAATGTTTTACTGAACAAGATTATCACAGCACAGACAAGTTCTTTATTGTTTGTCGACATTCCCATTGACACCATGCGAGTCAAAGGCAGAATAAGATGTTTGGCAATGGCAGAAAAGATTTGGCAAATTTTTCATGGGTGCGACCCCCATACTCATCTCTGCTGCTCATCCCACAAATGCATGTTCCTTAAAATTGTGGCACCAACGGTATAATATTTATTAGCAAGAAGCATTGTTACAACAAAGAAATAATCTAAAAAATGCAAATTTCCTTACTTTTTGTGCTATGTATATATAGTAAAGTAGACCAGTAATTTAAACTCACACAGTAAACTGTTACTTACAAACACCTTTGAACAAAAGACATTATATTTAAAACTTGTTCTGGAAGAAATTCTCTATTGAAATACATGAGGTGGGCTTAAACGGAGCATACTGGGCTTAAATGGTTCCACAGTAAGGAACGCTAAAAAAATACAATGCTTTCCTTTAAGATTATAAGATATGCCTACAAAACCATGCATGAAGCCTACATATAGTTTGCATCAAAATTTACAGCAGTTACTACTGTGCCCACATTTAGAAATATAAAGTTTTGTCATTGAATATTAGCATGTGCTCGGTGCAGTTTGTATGCGTTTTGATGGCATGTACCAAAAAAAAGCTAATAAATATGAAATTAATCAGCTCCACAGACCAATTTATGATGCATTTTTCTAAATATCAATGTTAAATGAATAACAAAATGCTTAGTATTTATAGCTGACAACATAATTCTTGTGGCAGTGTAGAATTAACAGGGCTCAGGGTGTTAGAATTAGATTAATTATGTTTGCTATCTCATAAAACTCATATTTCCATTTGAAGGGAAATAGTAAATTAGGCAAAATACTATTTATTTATATACCAAAATTGGTACATTTACCTCTTATTTTAAATAATATTAATGTACTTGCCAATGATGTGGCTGAAAATTGGTGAAAAATCTGTGATTTCTGACAGGTCCCAAAACACCATTTTTTTTTGCTGTTTTCTTGTTCGGGGGCCCGAGACTGTATACACTTGGGCAGGGCTAACTCAACAATGGAAATGTGATTTGTATGCAATAAAAAAATATGGAAGTAACAAACCATTTGATTGGATAAAGTAATGGTTGGCAAAATATATGTTTTTCTTTTTTTGTAAATTGACATCAAATGTGGGCTTAAAAGTTGCATGGGCTTAATGGGTACACTTACCCTACTTAAAAGAGACATATATTTACCTATCACAAGCTCTGGATACAGAGCCATTATGATATGAGAATAATAATCTGTTTTAAACAGCACATGAGAATGCTCCCAGGAATTTAATCTATAGGTACACACTAGGATTTGCCGTGATGATGCAGATCTTGTAAAGATTAGGCCAGAGCTCAGTAGCATTATGTGACATGTTAGCACACTCCTCTGTGTATCACTCGTATGTTTCAGTGGCATAATGGGGCTTTGCAAGTTTATACTCTAGAGACACAACAGTTCTTCTGGCCATGTATGAGTTGTCAGACTGTCCTCTTCTAAAATCAGTGATTCCTGATTGCAATGCTTGCCCCTGTCCCATCATTTCCGCTGTACTTTTCATCCTTTTATTGCACTTTTATTTGCATTGGTACATGCCAGTGTCTTGCCAGCATCTTGTACGCTAAGTAAAATTGAACATGGCAGTATGGACGAATAAGATCTCTAATCATAGAGCTGTTTGTTTGCTTTTGTGCTAATCACACTGGCTTGATGTAGCTGGTATTCTCCGGGAGATCTCATTGCTGAGATGCACTGGCCTTTGCAAGCCTAATTTCAGCCAGATGCCCATTTGCTGTGTCCAATCTCATGACCTTTACGTCAATCACAGATGAATAGTTGGAGGCGCCGGGAGGCTCGCCATTGCTCCGTAATGAACATGTCCAAGCCAGGACATGATTCACTTTGTCAGATGGAAATTTAAATTTGGACCACAATTGTGAATAGCCTCAGACACACATTCACAAATAAAGACTTTGACTTGGCCATCTGACTAAGATTGGTTCCTGGGGCCATTTTAATTGCAAATGACAAATCTTTTAACATTAGGATATGTCAGGTGCTTATTATTATTCATTCATTTTCACGTTTTATTCCTCTTACAAGGATTTTATATACCCTTCATTTCACATACACCACTTTCCTTAGCTAAGCTGGAGAATTACTGTGTAGTGTAGAAGTAGTGGTCAGCTGATTTTTTCCCTAGATGATATATCAGGTTGTCTGAGAATCATTATTCGCCAGGAGCCTTCATTTAAAAATGATTTTAGGATGAGTATGACATGAGGTATGCTCTGATTATACAGTAGCTTAAAAGGGTTCATAGTGTGATCAAAGTGCAAGCGTGGACTCTGGCAGGTCTAGCTATGACAGCAGAACTAAAAAGGAGAGCCAGAAGGTAAAACAGACACCATGGGACATGAGTGATTGTGCGAGAAAGAGAGTGTGACAGTGTCAAAACAGTCCAGTTGACCAAAAGTCTCATTGTTCATGAACCTCAAAGACAAAAGGTACTCAAAATGGCGGACTAACCAAATATGTTCAGGCTGTTCTCTGTCCAGTTATTTGTAAAACACACACATGGCATTGGTGACAAGGTAGATGGCAGCCATTGGAATGTTAGCTAACAAAACAAAACTCACTGAAGTAATTAGTGATTACACTACAGGGATGTACATCATCACAAAAACTGTTCACCAGGAGCTTCATGGCATGGATTTCCATGGCTGAGCAGCTGCATGTAAGCCTTACATTACTAAGCTCAATGACATGAGTGAAATGCAGTGGTGTAAAGCACGCTGCCACTGGACTCTGGAGCAGTGGAAACATGAAGTGAAGTGACATCACACTACTCTATCTGATGAACAAGTCTGTTTGGTGAATGCCAGGAGAGCATTACCTGTTATACTTTATTGTATCAACTGTAAAGTTTGGTGCAGGAGACATAATGCCATAATGTTGTTTTAGAGGGTTTGGCCTAGTCCCTTCAGTTCCAGTGAAGGGAAATCTTAATGCTTCAACCCTATCAACACCTTTCGAATGAACTTGAATGGTGATTCTGCGCCAGGTCCTCTCATCCAACATTATTATTATTATGTTGTTATTTTCTCAAAGTGAGTAATTTTAAAATTGTTCACTTGCCATTTTAACTGACTAGTGCATTAATCAAATAAAGATGGTAGGATACACAATTCTGTCCTCTGATATCCAGCACTATTTGACTGAGACAAATACTGTACTCTGCATAATTGATTTGCCTATTTTACCAGACAGTGTAATAAACGAGACAATAATTCTTCTATATGAAGAGAAGAGCTGTGGCTTAAATATACCATTATCTGACAGGATGCAGTGTAACTCTATGAGTCTGGCCTGTTTACTGTAGATAACTTACTTTTAAATCTGTCTGTTCTACCCTGATAAACTAGTTATCACTTAAGACCACATTTATTTAGCACTGACAATAAAAGGTAGAATGGAGTCTGAGATTAGCTCTTTATGCATCTCAGCATTTGTCATGATTGCATATTCTTATGAGTTAAGGTTAGGGTGAAGGGCAGGGATGGCTTGACAGCCAGTTTCCACCAAAATTGCTTTTTTGAGTTTTGTGTAAGATTGTTTTGTGTAGCACTGAATAAGCATTAGCTGTAGCATTTTTTTAAATTAAATCTTGGTTTCTATAAAAGCAGTATATGTTATCCCAATGTGGTTTCATGCTGTTGGTTCCGTTTTGCCTCAAGGTTATAGATTTTATCAGTTTTTTTTTTTAGGGGCCAGTCGAATCCCAGAGGGAGCTGACCTTTTCAGCCGGTCGCCACTGGGCAACAGTGCTGAACTACATCCCCGAAGAAGCCTAGGGGTAATCAGGCTTGATGTGGAGCACCTAGCTAAGTCTCTATTTAAGCAGAGATTCAACCTGGGCTGCTCGTCACACTTTTCGTTTTTTTTGTGCACCTTGCACGAGCTGAGTGTTAGGGAAAAACTGGTAACAGTGGACCTTATAGAGGTTTATTGGTAGGCCCAGGGGCTGAGGTAATAGATAAAAAAAACTTAGGGAAAGGTCAGGTCTGTTGTGTAACTTTGTTTTCCTTTTGGTGACTCTCTCAATGCTGGAAGAGTCGCCATGCTCTTTCTCTTTCAGAGACTTGCTGAAAGGACTTGCTTAAGCCATGTGCAGTAGTGATTGAATTCCAGCTTGCATCGAACAGGTGTGACTAAACTTCCTGATGTCAAACACAACCACCAAAAAGAGGCTTTATTCCCTCAGATAAACTATAGAGGCTAAGCTTCGCTACTCAGAATTGATCATGTATTTGAGCAGTTATCAGCATAAACACCTAATCATAGTTGGATACATCTGTCATTATGATAAGTAACTCTACCACAGGTGTGGCAAACTTTAAAGCATTATCAAAAAGTTTCCTGTTTGCTGCTACAATTTTAGACAGCCAGTTATTGCACATCAATGCAACCACTCTGCACAAAAGCACTGTAAATATTCAAATAATTATTGGTGTCTCGTCCGCTATCCCTGCTGCATGTGTTTTTAAAGTTGCCATGTTCACAGCTCCCTCACCACCTCTCAGCTGAAATACTGCGTTGGCGAATGGATAGTTTCTCCCTCAATTACTCCATTGGGAGACAGTCATGGACAAATTGCTAACAAGAGCAGCCAGGACCATAAAGAGAAGGGCACTCATCAGAGAGAACTCTTTGGCCAGGAAGAAAAAAGGGATGCTGTGTGGGCTATTTGTTGAACCTGGTGACCATGTTACAATTTAGGCATCAAGTGACACTTAGGCGGTGTATGTTTTTCTCTTCACTTTGTTGTTAGGTGCTGTTGCAGGATGTATTGCTTGGTGCCTTTTTCTGAATAATGAGGTCAATGCATTAGACCATTGATGTATAATCTGTTTCATATACTGCAGAAGTCCATTCTAATTATAATATAATAAATAATAATG
Organism: Duopalatinus emarginatus; assembly: GCA_028565595.1. Taxonomy (NCBI): domain Eukaryota; kingdom Metazoa; phylum Chordata; class Actinopteri; order Siluriformes; family Pimelodidae; genus Duopalatinus; species Duopalatinus emarginatus. The sequence goes on along the minus strand of JAOVVF010000017.1, from coordinate 9,356,079 downwards.
ATATACGATGTACAGTAGGGAAAAAGTCCTCTTGTAGAGTGAGAACATTGCAAAGTACATGCTTCCTTTAGAAATGCATTTCTCACATGTTTCTTGACAGAGCATCCATTTACTCTAGTGCTCTGTCTTAACATGCAATTTATGCTCAGTTAGCTAATGGTGTTTTATGTCAAGGCTGCCAGCTATATGAATCAGGGCCTGTTAATGGCCCATCACTGATGTGGCTCACGCTGGACTTAACCTGTCTCACTGTCCCAGGGGCATTGGCTTTTGCAGAACCTTTATTATTTCTATGTCAGGCAGGAAAAATCCGTTGTATGTCTCTGGGGCTGAAAAAAGCCAAAAAAGAAAAAAATCCTGTTCTTTCAAATTATAAGGCCCATGCACTATAATAAATGCACTGATGGACATGGACTCCAAAAGGTCTCTGAAGGTGTGCTCTAGTATCTAGCACCAAGATAGATGTGGATCTTCTGTGGGCTTGAACCATACAGGCTAGCCTTCTCTCCCAACACATGTCAGTGAGCATTAGGCATCCACAACTAGGTTGCTAGTTCACTGCTTGTCCATCCTTGGACCACTTTGGGTATTACTGCATCTTGGAAACACTCCAAAAGACCTGCTTTTTTGTATTGAGATAATTAGTGTTATTCACTTCACCTGTCAGTGTTTTTGTGGTTTTATTGTTATGGCTGATCTGTGTGTATATTATACCACCACAAAACAGCAATGTATTCATTTACTTTTTAATCTTCATCCTGCAGTGATTCTTATTGGGTAGGAAACCAGTTTAACAAATGCATTAGCAAAAGCAATCAGTTTGCCTAAACATTTCTGAACACTTTGAAGCTGAATGTGATATCATCAAACAGTGAACGTCATTGGGTTTTTTTTCACATTGTTTTACAGCTATCATGAGAGTCATGAGCAGATGGTTGGGGGTTTAAGTCCTAGCACTGCCAATCTGCCACTGTCAGGCCCTCGAACAAGGTCCTTAACCCTCCCTGTTCCATGAGCACTGTATCACAGCTCACCCTATGTTCTGCCCCAACCTTTTAACAACCTGGTATATGTAAATAAAAGAATTTCTCAGTATTGGTTGAGATGCTTGTAAAAGAAAAACATGTTTCAGGAGAACCATATATTAACCATTCATATCCATATATAGGAGAAAATGTCTAAAAAATCCCCTGCAGGCTTTTCATTTACCGCTTGACCTAGCCCACAAGTGCAGCCCACGAATTTAACCTAAACAAGTGCAGTGAGTTTAAGATCTAGTGGCAAAGGCCAACTCATACAAACACACACACACATATACAGACATTGTAAAGTTCTAGCAAGTCCCAAGGTCCCTTGACTATGCAGTTTCAGATGCAGGAACATACATCTATACATCTATAACATATAATATACCTTGCTTTAGAGTTGTGACAAATCTAGGACACCTTTGTGCAGACAGAACAAAACGAACTGAAGTGTATTCCCATATGGTGCTTGTATAAAACTCAGGAACTGTACTGTTGTGTCCACCAGGGAGAATATGTATTACATTATGTACTGAGATAAGATGGTCAATGATCCGTTGTGCGTACAGTCCACTCTAGTGTTCGATTTCAAGAGATGTAAACCAACTCCAATTACCCTTGAAAGTATCCAGACACTGCTGTTCTAGATATAAATGCATGGGAAATGTTCTTGTGTTCCTCAAGTCCAATTACCCTTGAAAGTACCAGTCACACACTGGTTACTAGATAATGCCCTCTGTAGTCACAGCTCGCTGTAAACAAATAAGACTGGGAACATGGACAGAGTGGTGATGTAAAAAACTAAAGCAGATGCTTGAGTATATGGCTGTTGTGACTGTCCGTTAACTTGGGGCAGATTCTCAGAGGAGCTTGTTACATTATGCAGCACCTACCTAGTGTTTTAATTTTGGCGCAACTTTAATTTCAAGGCATGTTCATTAAAATGTTTTGAAATATTAATACACCAAAATAAACGGAGGACTGCAAGAAGAAAATCAATAAGATGTTTCAATGTTCATCCAAACATCATTATCAGTTGTAAAAGTGGGACAGGATGTAAGTCAGCACATGTAGGGGCAGCTGTAGGCAACCCGACAAGTGTCCTTGAGTGTCCTTGAGCAAGGCACCAAACCCCCAACTGCTACCTGGGCATTGCAGATAGGGGCTCACAACCATTTTGGGCACACATGCTCACTACCCTATATTGTGTGTTTACCCCATATTTTGTGTTTCACTGCATGGATGGCTCAAATGCAAAGGTCAATTCCTGGCTCATGATGATACCTCCTTCCCTCTGTGAGGCAGAGCAAGCTGATTTGTCCATAAAAAGCTGGGGTACCATTTTTAAAACAGCATTATGGGTTGAGGACAGATGATGTCTCAGACCCGGCCTCTGTTTAGTAATAGCCGCTCCACTTTTGCATTAAAAGCCTTGACACTTGAAACCATGGTGTTGGAATGAACACTGAAACATTTTGCTGCTTGTCTTGATTTTGGTGTTTAAAATATTTTTAACAGTGATGGAACTGTTTGAGAGTAAAATTTGGTAGTTTTTTTTTTATTGTCCCATTTTTCTACTTCCCAAAATGCTAAACTATTCTCAAGTTCTATATGATCTGCTGTATTAAAAAGGACCTCAGATTTCAAAGGAATATAAAAAGGATGGAGATATTGAGAAATAAATAGAACATATTTCAAACCAATTGCATTATTAATACCCTTTGCCAGTGAAGTCACAACAAATAATAAATCATGCCTGGGGCCATCACCTTCCACATTAATTTCATGTTCTGTGTCACTGAACTGGAAAAGAAGATGACAAAAAAAACACCAAAAAACAAAAGACAACTGGTCTGTATCTCCCAGATCGATCATTAAACTGTGACTTCCACCCGGGCACAGCCACTTTGATGTTTATGACCATAATTGGCCCTTGAGTGAGCTTGACTATTTGTATGTTATGTTATGTAATGTGTGTGTGTGTGTGTGTGTGAGTGTGCATGTGTGTATGTGTGTGTGACTTGCACTTTTGCTTTATAACAAGCTTCCTGTACAGCACATGCAAATAGTACTCCTGTCTGCTTCACTGTAATAGATAAATAGTAGACATGGAGATGTTTACTTGTCAGCCTCTCTCTCTCTCTCTCTCTCTCTCTCTGTCCACCCCCACTCTCTTTCCTCCCTAGAGACTAGTCCTTGTTTTCTGTCATTTATCTGGAGCTATGAAGGCATAACATTTCTGACTTCGACACTGTCAGTTAGAGTTGATTCTTTCAGACTTTTCAGAGGTTGAGTTTGATGTCTCTTGTTTGTTTTCCTGAAGGTGTCATCAGGAGCAGGGAACAGGTCCTTGGGGATTTGCCTCCAAGCACCAGGGAATTGGTCCTTTTATGTGCTGGACTGGGTGTGTTGCTGTGTGCGGGTTATTTGCACATGAATGCTTAAATGATGCTTAGTGAGTTGGAAACAAACCAAACAGAACAGAATGATATTAATCACATTGTGGGGGATATACAGTGAGGGGATGTGTACGTGTATGTATCTGGACACTATTGTTTTAGTTGTTTAATATACTTCTCATGCACATTTCTACTTTAGATGTAGACACACACACACAATGTATTTTGTAGTTAATAAATGTTAAATATTAAACAATATGTTCTACTAGATATAAATGCAGAAAAAAATGTTATCATGCGATTTGCATCTGGTAACATTAAAAAAGACTCATTGGATTACTCAAGAGAACACTATGTAGCCAACCGTTTGTGGACATCGGATCATCACACCGATATATGGACCTTGAAATATTGCCCGAAAATTTGAAGCACACAGCTCTCTAGAATGTGCTTGTATACTGTAGCATTATAAATTCCCTTCACTGAAACTAAGGGGTCCAACAATATTCCAGCATGACACTGCCCCTGTGCACAAAGTAAACTCCAAAGAGACAAGGTTTGACAAATTTGAAGTAGAAAACCCAAGTGGTCTGAACAGAACCCTGACCTGAACCCTACTGAACACCTTTGGGATGAATTGGAGTGCTAACTGTACACCAGGACTCCTCACCCAACATCAGTACCTGAACTCACTAATGCACTTGTCACTGAATTGAAAAATTCCTTGGCCACACTCTTAAATTTAGAAAAAAATGTCTAACTAGAAAAGTTGAGGTTTTTATAAGAGCAAAGGAGGAACTAAAGCTGGAATTATTAAAAAATGACATATAAATTTGATGGTCTAGTGTTTGTAAACTGTGTTACTGTGCAGTCATGGTGAAGGTGAAGAAGACAACAGTCTCATTAAACAGAACCTGAATGGAGAAAGGTTCAGAGCTGGAGCAAAGATCTTAAACATCCCTGTCAGTATAATTAGTGTGATAATATGCAGGTGGAAAGTTTATGGAACCATCACTAATCGCCCTCAGACAGGTTACCCAACATGCTCTCACACTAATGATAAGAAAGGTCAGAGTCACTCAAAAAAAAAAAGTTTCAAGATGACCAGAAAACAGCAGGAACAACAGCTACTAAGAGAAAAAGCTTAAACCCCTCTGTTAAGAATGAGGCACATCTAGAAGCATTTAGGCAAATTTGTCTAATAGATTTCTATATTTAGACAAATACACTTTGATCATAAGAAACAAAAATAAAGTACACTGTAACAATAATTTCAGCTTGTCGTATATATGGAAAGAAATGTTGCTAATGTTCTTCTAAGAACAGTGAAATATGGAGGTGGGAGAGTCATGATATGTGGCTCTGTTTCTGCAAACATTACTGGGCCATTACATGTCACTGATGGAAACATGAATGGAGGGCGGGTTAAGGGGTATATTAAGGGACAATTTAATCTCACCGGCCAGGAAACTGAATCTGGGAAAAGGTGGATGTTTCAACAAAACAACGATCCCAAGCATGCAGCCAAAATAAATCAAGGCCTTGCATGGTCTAGTCAATCTCCCGACTTTAATCCCATAGAAAATTTATGGATTTTGAAATTGCGAGTCCATCAAAGGGACCCGCATGTCCTTGGGGAATTGAATGGGATTTGCCAAGCAAAATGGGCCAAAATTGAACTACAATGTTGCAAAACTAATTCTTACCCTTGACGCCTCAATTCTTCAGTTGCCAACAACAGCTTTAAAGTAATAATGCTGTTCATTTGTGTTGTTCAAATATTTTTCCCAATTAATTTCTTTTTTTAATTAAATTATTAATAAGTATAGAATGTCCAATTATTTCTTTCGCTTCATTAAAATGTGTAGCACAAATGGTTGACAGAAAGGGAAAGACCCACTTTAAACAACGTCTCTAACCAGCATCACAAGAAGGAGGAGGATTGAACAAGTTGTAAAATAATGATCAAAGCTAGTCCTGCTTCTCCATGAGTCACCTGCCGAAAATATTTTGAAGTGGAATTGAATTCTGACTCCAGAAGCTGTAACGGCAAATGTCCTACCTGAATGACAAACTGTTGTCCCTTGGGTTCAATTCAAGCACCATCTTGTCCTAAACTGATGAACCACTCATGTCTTATCACCCCACTTGTTTTTAGAATCTTTCTGTGAGCCATTTGCTAAGCCTTTTTGGTCTTATGTGCACAATTTGCATGATCTGTTATTAGTCTTGATACTTTATTAAACAGAGACTGATCAGAATTAGGCTCTAGAGATATAGCTTCAATCCTCTACACAGGTCATTTTCTCTTATTTGTAAAGATGCGCTTTGGTTTATTTCTGTCACTCATAAGGATTTGTTATTTTATAATTAAATGCAAAAAATATGCATATTTATGTCCAGGGACAGCCTTAGAATAATAAAAGATGGAAGAGATCAGATTTTAATTGCTACTTTAACCCTGGTTCAATTATATTTCCATGCTTTTGTTTTTTATGTTTTAGTATGCTAGTATGTACAATACAGGCACAAGATTCACTATGACAGCTATCAAAAACCTCTGAAAGTTAGAGTCTTCTGGTATAGTTCATTTTAAAGCCTCCACTTACTACATGAAATAATGTTCTCTGTCACGACAGATTTCTGTCATATCAATCTCCTGGAGGTCATCGATCTCATCTTTGACATTCACAGTGTTCATAGTAAAGTGACTTTTACATAATTTACAGAAAATCCACTGCTGCACTTTCGAACACATTATCAGTAATGGGATGCACGGTGAATTTTTGCTGCACTGAGCTCAGCAATGGGCGCAGCGCCAAATGGAGTTTGAGAGGTCTGAGCGCAGGGTCATCAACTTTTGCTCACCAATCTACAAACAAAATATCCTTTTGACCAAAAACGAGAGTAGTACACATGTCTGCTTGGTGGTTTATTCTCAGTCTCTGTGCTTCTTTCAGTAAAACTTCTACTTACATTAAAAGAAAACTTATTGAAGCAGTAGGAACACTGTAGGTCTGTTTTAAAACATAGAGAGCTGCCTTGCTACCCACTGCCTAACTAGGCAGCTACCTAAGTAGAGGATTCCAACTGACATCGAACTTTAGAGGGCAGATTATTGAGATGCTGTAGTTAGAAAGCGACCTGTTTGTAAAGCTAACAGAGTTAGGCTCAGGCCATTCAAAGCAGCAGGCTGAGACAACAAAGCCCACTAGCCTGCCAGCTATGATCTCCCTTTGTGTTCCCAAAACTGTTAAATTGTTACTGAGAAACTCACAATGGCAAATAAATTACACTTGTGCACATTTATAAAATTTAAATAACTTTGCTAGCAGCATCACTTGCTGCTTCGCTTTGGTCCACCATATTTTTGTGCCGCACTGCATGCTGGGATTTTCTTCACTGCTGAGGCAGCGCACGGAGCTCCCTCAAAATTTATGGTCAGAATAAGGTTTCTCAGTAGGTAGCATTTTGAAGCATCTAAGAATTGAGACAGACTTCTTCTCAGAAGCCTGCATAGAATGACATAAAACGCTAGGTATGTAGAGAGCTCACTAGGTTTTCAGACAGACCAATTGCTGTTTATTGGTTTCATTTTCTTCTCTGATGGTTTCACATTTACTTCTTTGTAAATGAACCATAATCCTCAAAAGCGGAACTAAATAGAAATGAGCTCAAATAATCACAGTGCTTTTGGTATACATAATATAAGTGGGAACGCTTTGTGTACATTTTATCACTGAGCAATGAGAAGAGGAATATAGTTGCAGAACCAAAATCAAAATAAGTCGAAATTAACTCATTCTTCATGCCATAAACTCTCATGCGACCGATAGACACCAGGGACAATCAGCTAAATTTTGTAAAGGGGAAAATTACATAATATATCTTAGGAATAAAGGACCGGATATGCAGCTGGCATGACTGGATTGTGACAACAGTTACATTTCAACTATCAGAGATTAGTTTATAGCTATATATAAGACAAGTTTTTGTTTGCGTTTTGTTTCAGTGGTGTTTCACGTTACTACCACCTTAAACTGTAATCAAATTTGAGATACACTTGTTTTTGTCAGGTTAACAGCGATAGGTGCACGAGACTACAAGACCCATCAGTCACTGCGCTCCACATCTTACTCTTCATGTCAAGCACTGAGTCACAAGACATGACTGAAGTGCCCTTGAGCAAGGCAACTAACACCCCCCCCCCCAACTGTTCCCAGGTACTATGGATAGGTGCTACCTCATGCTCTGGGCAAGTGTGTTCACTGCCCCATAGTGTGTGGGTGTTCAGTGGTGTGTGTGTTTCACTGCACGGAAGGGATAAATGCAGAGGTCAAATTCCTCTGCGCAGTGGGTCAGTCAGTTCACTTTCACTTTCACAATAAGCACCAGTATATAAATCACGTTTAAATGACAGTCTTAGTCTAGGATCTGAGTAGTGTCCTTATACGTTGTTAATTCTATATGTTTACTATGTCATCTTAGTCTTTTTGTGTGTTTCACCTTTAATACAACATTCTGCACCTGCATCCATCTTAAATCGATCCCTATCCGTTTTGAATTTGACATAGGGTGAATAAATGCATACTTCTCTGTCTGTTTTATGTTTAAACCTAAGCTGTGTTTTTGGATTCCTACACCAGAGAGCATACATAAAATCAGTTAGGGTCTAGAAAACCTCTTTTAGTCTATAGTCTTATCCCCTGTACCTTGAAATCTAGAGTTTCTGAACTTCAAATAGTTTTTTCAAATTATTATAGACTGTTTTTTTTACGTACTAGGTTTAGTCAGCTGAAACACTTTGCTGGGTCCACAGACAGATGTTATATAGCTTTTTTTTAAACTTGGTGTTTATCTTGAGGTGACAGAAAACTGCTGCTACGTATAGACAACAGGTCACAGGCCATCGATCTAAGACCACACAGAATACTGAAACAGACCAAGTGTGAAATTATCCATAGTGTGGTTTTGAAACGTAGAAAACTAACAACAAGAAGCACTTACACTTAGAAGAAATAACAAAAATCACACAGTGCAATAGAAAGTCAGGGGTCTGCAACATTATTAACATACTGGTCAAAAGTTTAGCCAGCTTAGTACAAGTGCAAGATTTTGTAACATTTGTCACATATGTGTAGAGTCGCATACCATGGGGCTAGCAATTCTGTGTGTAAGGGGCAACTGGTGTGTAAAGAAAATACTGTAGCAAATTGTTTCATTCATCACCGACTTTTTAAGGGTATTTATTCAGCTTAAAAATCATTGCAGTTTGGTTGTGTTGTTTTCATAGACAAATAATTTAGGAAAACACTTCCTCTCCTTTTTCCTTTATGCCTCTCTTCCTCTTTCTCCTTCCTCCCTTGCCACAGATTAATGTGTTTGACAAGCCACTGAGCAAGAAAACACATTAATTGCTACTCAAAGTGGAGAGCTATCATGGGAGCCCTTGTTCAGAGAACAGGCGGGTTTTAATTCTTCTTTTCCTAGCAAGGGCAGGCGGAACTGGGGGTAAGCGCAGAGGCAAATGTGATCGTGGCAGGGCTTGGCAGACTGCAAGAGAGAGCCATGTGCTCTGGTTCGGGGGAGTTACAGTCAATCAACAAAGGCCTAATCAGGAAATGAGATGTGCTTACCACCACAGCCTGACAAAGCCACTCTGCCTAAATCTGCTCCAAAGGCACTGCAGCTCATTCCACAAAATGCCCATTTGCTTCAATCATATTCATTGTGTACAGGCCAAAAACAGAGTCCGGTCTGGTGTTTAAAAAGTTGCCATTGTTCTTTTTTTTTTTTTTTTTTTTGGGGGGGGGGGGATGCAACATAATCTGCTGTTCAAAAATCCCTCTGTGATCAGCAGCATGTGCAGAGATTGCACACAGACGCAAAACGAATCCTCGACTACAGTAACTGAGCGGAGTTTCTTTTGGTGTGAAACTGCACCACAGCCAGATCAAGTAAGAATTCAAGTAAGATCAAGCTTCTGCTTCATCTGAAATGTGCCATATTCATTCACCAAAGAGGTATTGAGCTAACAAACATTTTCAGATCTGCTGATTAAATGCTAATAAAATGGCGAACAAAATGTCAGTGAAACATCTGTTCTCTAGAAGCATGTTAAAAAACTGTTATAATAATCACAAACATCAAATTAACAAATTTTTAACATTCTTTTTTTCTTAGTCTGTGTTCTTTGCAAAAACAGCAGGCAAGCTTGCATCTCAACTTGGAATGTGTTACAAAAAGCAACCTTGGCTCTTTCCACCAGTCTGACAATTAGCAAACCAGTGATTATGAGGGCTTTGGAAGTTGTGCAGAGTTCTGCACGATCTGCTTCTGCTTGTGCTGCATGCCCATTTAGCCATAATGGCAAATATCAGTCCTAGTGTGCAATTACAGGAGGGCAAAGCAATTGAAAAGAGGATTATGGGAGATGAATAGAGGAGGTAGGCAAGGTCTGCGATTAACTCGTCCCTCCTCTTGGCCAAGCAGCTACAGCTGATAAGGTGAAATGCAATTTTCTCCTCCTTGATTGAATATTTGAGTACCCACTTTTGGGTAAATACGGCTGCATTGACTGAAAGACGCCCCCATCCCAGGGCTACATGGGTATTGGCTCAGTAATGAATGCATACTCAGGCAGGGTGTAGTTAATTGTTGAAAGAAGGCAAACAGAAAAGTAATGGGTTGCATTAGCTTATGTAGAGGACACGAGGTTTGGCAGTTGTTATTGGTCTGTCAGAAGTGTATAACTACACGACTCTGAAAAGATTTACGAAGTGTGTGTGTGATTTAGTGGATGTGTGTTAACAAGCATGTGCTCTGTGTATCTGGTGAATATATGCACTAAAATGCCAGAAGAACTAATACAAAATACATGCAAAATACATAGGCTGGTGTTGCCTTCATAATAGTATGGGGTTTGTTTAGTTGGCGTTCCATTAGACCCCTGGTACATCTACGTCTCTGACAAGTTAATGCTATGTGTGCCTACTTTCTGAAGTGTTACACCCTTTCATGTCCTGCAGTCATTGTGCTTTGTTTGCACTGCCAAGCATGTCCAGAGTTGCCAAATTATGGTTAGAGGAGTCACCCAAGTCACCAGATCTCAACGTTATCAAACACATCTGGGATGCCATGCAGTGCGCTGTGGAACCCAAAAATCCTAGACCTCAAAAAAGTACAGAATTGTGGACTGTTTTGCAGGAAGTGTGGTGTTCATTGCCTACAGAATATTTCCACAGGCTTGTAAAGTCTATGTCCTGTGGGGGACCTACCGAGTATTAGACTAGTATACCAGTTTTTCTGGAACCTCAGTGTACAGTTGGTTTAAAGAAAGTAAAACCCTATACAAAACCACCTGTATTTGTGCCTGTGTGTTTAACGGTCCATATCTCGTACTAAAAAACATCCAGTCAGATGAAAAAGTGGAGCATATAGCGACTGAAAATATTGAGTGCACTGATGGGCCGTGTGCATGTTTTATAACATCAGCAGCCAGCAGGAACACCCATCTGGCCACGCGTATAGCTATCATTAGTAAATCCGCCAAATCAGAATAAATTTGCCTTGCTGCACCATATAAATGTTTAGGTGAGGTTTTATGGCAAACATCTGCTATGAGGAAGGGTACCAATCAGTTAAAGGAATCTGATGATGCAGCACAGTAGAACAGCTGTCAAACTGAAGGTGCATAAAATTTACTTTGCCAAAAAAGCCTGAATGCATACAGGCCTTGAAAGAGAATTCTTTTGGTCTGGTTTCAGTTAGGAATTAATTTCATTTGCACTGTAATTCAACCCACAAATTAAATTCTTAAAGAACAAGCTAAAAAAACCAAAAGGGTGAGTCAGTGATTTTTTTTTTTTTTGTTAAAAGCAAAATGCAGAAACAGCTTATCATGAGTATAAGTAGTGGTAGCATTTGCATCTTTTTTTTTTTTTTTTTTGCTTGCTATAAATAAATAAAATCCATGACACCAGGACAGCCTATAATTGCCTGCTATTTCTAATGAAAAAAAGGAGGTGAATGTCCAAATTGAACAGTGCTTTAAGAATTGTGTTAGATGGCTAATAATCATCATGTCTATTCAAACCCGCGTGGACTTGCTACTTTTTTCATTTTTGACTTATGCAGTAGTTGATAGTAATAAATGGATCTATAGTGAGAAACAGCCCCCTATAGCTTAAATAAACCGCCCATGTTAATTAACTGTCAAAGCTAATGTACTTAACTTATCAGCTTTGATGTGAAAATGACCACAGATCATACGTAGGCTGCTGGAATTAGCTGGCAGCTGCATTAGCTGCATGTCAAGACTTTAAGAAGTTAAGCAACCACAACGGATGAAAACGGCTATTATTTATTACCATTACTGTGTTGTGTTACTTTAACTCCAGTTAGTTGTGTCCTAATTCAGAGGTTGCATCCTCCTGAGGCTCCATTTTGAAGACAGAATTTGTCACAATGGTGCGACTAAGGTGTCCTAAGGCTCCTTCATATCCAGCCAAGAAATGCCTTTTTTAATGGCAATGAAGGACAGGTGGATCCTGCAAGCCAAAGGATCTTTGTGTGCCACTGAAATCCCATCCCTTTGTGGTCTAAGCAGGTTTCGAACTATAGGTCTTTGCAGCCCCTGAATTTGGTTCATAGATATTGTCAGGTCATTAATGTTTCTGACTCACTGATTTTGTGATTTTTTTCTGTTTATTTTCTGTTTGCTATTTGATTGCACAGTCCTCACTGTATGATTTTCGCACACTGTTCTGGATTTGTCCGCCAGTTTTTAATAAAACACTAAAATGCATCCACTTGACTCTGCTATGCCTGACAGTAAACACCCATGTCTAACAATGAACACAGAACAACTTAAAAAACAAATTTCCAAAATACTGATCGTAACACAATCCAAATTACAGCGGATTTACAGACCGTGACTTTATTTGCTTTGTAGGATCACATGCATGCTCTCATTTTGTAGACTTGGTAAAGTCGAGGAGTCCATGAAGCATAGCATGAGGGTCCACAGTTATTTATGTTACAGTAATTACAGTAATCAGTCCATCATAACCGATTGTTTTTGGTTTTAACATTGAACTTATGGAGTATAAAATACTTTATTTTATATACTTTATATACATTTATTTCAATATTTCAAAAGCCTAATATTTTAAAAGGGGAGAATTTGTTTCATTTGTTTATCCGTATCTGTCCCTTTAACTATTCTGGTAAAGCCTAACCCATGTGTGTATGTGTAGGTTGCAAGCCAAAACAGGTCACATCTCAGTGGAAGCCAAAATACCAGATACTACCCGGTTACATTTTACCCCTAAAGTTACATTAAAAGCATTACATTGTCAACTATTCAGATATTTTGTGTAGATATTCTATGCCTTTTAGTTTGAATTTACTAAATATATTGATGTACATTGAGCTATTGTTTAAAGAACAACTCTTCTGGCTCAGAACTGTAACCTTTCTCCCAGAATACATTTTAATAATCAAATCTCTTCATTTATCTCTGTCACATTTGCCTTCCCTCTCGTGCTTTTATGGTGAATCATTATGCAGTAGAGAAAGGGCCTAACATCAGCCTGCTTAAAATGCCATTGCATCTTCCAAGTTTTTCCCTTCTGATGTTTAGCTGTCTTGACCTAATGGATTTCTTTTATAAAGGTTAAACCGGTTCACCTTTTCGATGAGTGTGGCAACAATCTGCATTTCGGAAAGAAAAACAATTGTTATCATGGGTCAGCATACAAGTGAATTGGGACTTGTGAGAGCAGGACCATGAAGGGAAGGGTGTGTGATAAGGTCACACTGCATTTTTGGCTGGTTATGCGCAGTGCTGCTAATACTTCAGAGCTTGGAAATGCAAATCATCAGTGTTTCTTGCTTCTTGGCACACAGTTTTCACACCTGTTTTCACACTTAATCCTGTTTTTTTCACACTTAGTCTGTACCAGAGTTGGAGTTTTTCGCACTGTATGCTTTTCATTTGATTTGGTTTTTATTTGGCTTTAAGCACACTGAATTAAACAACAATAACCAGTTCTGACATCTTTACTTATGGAGCCATTTCTAATGGCTAGTTTATCGAGATCACTCTCCAAATGTGTGCATGAATACATTTTGTTCCATTAGATAAGCGGTTTTTATTATTATTATTATTATTATTATTATTATTATTATGGTACTGATCAATATGCATATACTGCACATTTAAGTATAGAAGAGACAACTGTCAAATTCTGATTATTGTACTGCAGTTATACAAACACTCCGCTGCTTTATTTGGATGAGGACTAAAGCCCATGAACATGTTTTGCAGTGTGCATGCGAGTTCAAGTGAGCACATGTCAAAATGGTCTAAACTAAAAAAAAAGCCAAAAAAAGTAAAAGGAAGAAAAACGTTTTTGGACAGCACCAAACGAATGAAGGTGTGCCAGCACTCGACCTGATACAGTGTGCTATCTCAGTCAGTCCTGTGTTTTTTCCTGCTTGTACTTTTTCTCTCCCAAAGGTACAGACTGGTACAAGGTATGTATTAATAGACAGTAACAACTTTATGTCAGATTATGAAGGGTACATTTAAAATTCTTTTTTATTTTTAATAGCAATCATGCATTTTGTTTTCACTCACTTTTATGTATTTTTCCTTTGTTAAGTATGTAAATAAAGGTAAACATCAACATCAACTTTTTTTTTTTATTTGACATTTGAGTGAAACTGATTGTAAACAGTGTGAATTAGGATGCTAGATTTACCTGTTGTGGTTTGATAAACATCAGGTTGAGCCAGTTCGGCATTGTTGCTAGGTAATATTAGCCTGCTTAGTGACAGGCAAAAGTGAGTGCAGGTTGGTTGAATATTATATTATATTATATTATATTATAGTATATTATATTATAGTATATTATATTATAGTATATTATATTATATGGGGTGTGGGTTATGGGGTG
>JAOVVF010000017.1:9316555-9336546 GCA_028565595.1 Duopalatinus emarginatus | reverse complement strand
TTCTAAGACATGTTACAGATGCAGTTTAAATTCTGTAGTTATTTAAATTTAAGATTCTGTAGTATCTTTATAGCCTTCATAGTCTCTATTGGCTGTATCTTTACACACATAAGAATCAATGTTATAGGCAATATACATTTTTTTTTAACCTCACCAACACCTGTTGTTGACCTGCTATGAAAGAAAATTTCAGTCCCTGTGCTCTTAGCAGACTTCTGATAAAAATAACATATTTACAACCATCTACAGGACCTAAAGGATCACAGCCTGTCCTTTAGATCAAGACTTCATAACTGTCAAACCTGGCTTGTCCTTGTTACAGCATCCCATCAGTTTCCTCTTGCAACCATAAGATAACAACAGATGCCCCTTTACAGAGTACATCATGTGACTCACATGCGATCATGTAACGTCACGTGTAATCATGTGACTTTTTGTTTGCATTAGTAAGGGCATCTGGCATTAAACGCATGCCAAATCAAATAATGCAGATCGGCGAATGCTATGCTATAGCAGCTGAAAGAATCCATCAATCCATGCATATACCCCTGAGTTGGGCTGCATATTCAAAAAAACAGCTTAAATACTGGGAATAAGGATGACACTGAAATTACTTAGCTCATGACTAACAGTCTTTCGCTCCGCAGACTCCTGTGGGTGTGCGGGGTCGTGACATCACTAAAGAAGGACTAAGAATCGGAAGCGTAGAATGTGAACAGCCAAAAACCACTGCTATTATTAGCTAATAGAATGTACTGCTAGGCCAAGCATCAGAAAAACAATGAGGATCAAATATGTGATGAATAGAGAAATTGGTATTGAGAAGCGGAGATGCATTTCTTATGGAACTTCAGATATCCATATCATAAGTAGTCAAATGTATTTCATAGTAATGCTTTATTTATTTAAATAACATGATGTTAGAGTCAATCTGTTAAGACAAATCATTGGGCCTGAATCTCAGATGGTGGATCTAAAACCCATTTTATATTGCACATTTGTTTTTTTTTGTTTTTTTTACTTTTAATGTGATATAGCACCCTACAATGACACACAAAAAAACCACACAGTAACCATACTTTATACTACTAGTCTGTGTAACCATAAGTTTTACTATGTGTGCACTCTCTTTTGCAGTAAGGCATTTGACTATACTCATAATGAACCAATCACAACTAACACATAATTGGAACCAAGTTGTAGGGAAAAGGCTGAGACATATTCACATTCTGTTGCTTCCTATGCTAGCGAAACGTCTGATAAGCAAACCACCAGGCATTGCTAAATTCAATGTAGCGTGTCTGGTTCTGAAAATGTTTACCTAAACTTGGGCTCAGGGATCAATAGCCTTAAGGTTAGGCACAAAGGAATTCTATTTTGCCCAGGTAGAGGTAGTTAGTGTCACATTGACAGAATTTTGATTTCCAGAAATTTAGAGCGTACATTTAACGCCACATGAGTTAGAAACCTGGAGTTAATATTAAAACCATGCACAGCAATGAGTCTGGAGCTCTTTTGTGCTCACACAGCTCCAGAAGTTGATTAACTAAATGCGTAAGAGTGCAGTGAGTGTTTTTTTTTTTTTTGTAATATGTTTTGTTTGCATGTTGTCACACTCCGATAGACATTGCCTGCTATGCCGAACAAGTCAATAACAGCAGTTCCAGACTTAAAGCAGCCGAGCCGCTTGTCGATCAGGAGACGAGGATCAGGGATCAGTGAGGAGAAGGATAATGAACACTGCCTCTGTATGAAATACGGAAAAAAAGAACTTCAAAGCGTGACTTGCATACGATGCATTCAGCTAATTGAGTATTTTCTGGGTGTGCTTCTGACACTCAGGCAATTCACTTCGATGATGTTTCAGAGCATCAGAATCAAATAAAAGCAGAAGTCAGGAACATTTGGCGCACAGATGGAATAAACACAATTATGGAGATGTGATTACGGAAGGTATTTTTTCCCATGTTTTTGCTTTGATATCAAGAGATGCGTGAAACAGTGCAAAAAAACTATTACTGCTAAGCTACTACAGCAGCTCATCATTTATCAATGCACGAACGGCCATGAGTGGCACACAGTCCTGTCAAGTGTTTCTCCAGTATGTTTAGCCCATGTAATGCTTACATTCACTCTGAAATGACTGCATGTTTACTGTGTCACAGTGAATGATGTTTGTTTGACTCTAGCAGTCAGATACTCACTCTTGACACTTTTTATTTAATTTTTTACACCCTGGAATGCTTGTCCAACACAGGGCATCACACACAGACACACACAATTATTCGCATTTGATTTTAATTCACACTTGATTTTAAATACCTTTATATGTTACTGTTTGTTCGACCATTGCACCTTAAACAATAAAACATAAATTCTTATTTATGTTATGTTATGTTTCCGGTCTGGTTGCATCTACCATTAGCTGCAGAAGTTAGGGAGGCAGCCATGGCTTAAGCTTAGTCAATTCGATTCCCCGTACTGACAAGACACCGAACCCTCTAACTGCCCCTTGGGCACCATGAATAAGGGTTGCATGGATGAGTTAAATATACAAGCACAGTCGGTCAATCAATGTCACTAACACCTTATTCTGTTATTGTGCCTTGTACCAGTTTTTGTAGATTTACTGAACTACACAGTTTGTTAAAACCTTTATTAACCCTTCTCTGCAACCATGTCCAAAATAATTTGCAAGTGAAAATTGTGAGTATTTGTCATGAATGGAGCTTCCAGATGTGCGAGGGAGTGATGTGAGGCCCCGCTCCCTCTCCTAGTCACGTGTCTCCCAGTGTGCACCTGAGCCATGTTTTGGGACTATTTAAGCCTAGCGTTTTAGTCTTCACATTGCGACTTGTTCTTATGTTTCCTGGCTCGAAACCAGCTTCTTGTGGATAACCTGTTCCGAACTCTGCTCAAGCCCTGTTCCTGTTTTTGTTCCTGGTTTTGGTTTCGGTTTGTGTTCATGCTTATTTTGGTGCGTTTACTTTTATTAAAATCTTTTTTTCCTGCGCTGGTGTCCTACGCCATTTGTGTGAGTTTCCATACCAGTCCATCCTGTCGCGTGACTTAACGAGCCGGCCACAAAATGGACGATGCGGGAAGCAGGAAGTGGCATGATGCTAAAAACAACTATGCCAGCATTTAATTCACTTCCGTTAAGCACACTTCTTCCAGACCCCTGGCCCTTAACCGAGAGGAGCTCTGCCTCTGCCTTTTTTGGTGGGTCTAATACCAGTAAGGGGGTGAATGGGGGTATGCGGCCAGACAAAGTGGAGCTACAGCTCGATTCCCTGTTAGGGCTGCATGTGCGGTCCTCCACACCAAGTTCCCCGTCAGGACCGTACGACCGGTCCTCCACTCTACGTTCTTTGAGGCCACAGGAGTGGCTTACCTAGTTACATCAGTGGGAAAGGCTCAAAGGCTATTTAGCAAATGCATTTACAAAACCAGCAAACCCAAGTATTTCAGTATTTACAAAACAGCTAAGCAACAGTAATTTATGGCTTATGTTCATCTGTAATCATGTTCTGAAGCAACCTGTGCCTACTTTGTGCTGTATTTCTCAGAAATATGTCTGTTTGTCTTTGTCAAAACTGCTGGTTGAATGGACTTGGCCTTTAACATTGTTAGAAGAATTTGCACAAGAATATACGAGTGTTGTTTTCAGCTTTTTCTCTACCACCCAAGAGGCAAGGAAAGTGGTGTAGAGAAAATTGTATTTTGTGGAAAATGTCAGCAGATGTGCGGTGTAGTGGATAAATGCAGTGAGTTATGCTATGTAGAAGTCGCCTGTTCCCCCCATTTAGTAGTAGCAACACGTCTGTAGAAACTCAATCTATTAGCTTCTGTTTGTCCAACATGCTGAGCTGTTACTTTAATGCCTGTATATACTTAAACTGAACACATGCACGAATGAAGAATCCTGTTTCACAATTCATGAATTATGTATGTTCTGTGCCACTATATCTGAGACAGTATATCCATTTTTTTTCTTTTTATGTGTATGTTAATATGTTTTTATTTCCTTTTTTTATTCTTTTGAAAACAGGTTGAAGGGACAAGGCCCTGACACGGGTTCAGTTTGATTATTTATAGAGGCATGGCAATAATAACAAACACCTAACACTTTTTGCTCAATATTGAAAGCATGATTATTTATTAAAATTCAGCCAACAAGATAGTAACAGACAACATACATTTCAAAACTATCTAATGTATAAATACCAAATCAAAATAAGACTGCCTCTTAGTTGCACTTGACAATGAATATTAACAGTCAAATCAAAGAAAACATAAAACACAAACATCAAATGAACATATCATCACAGTTCCCAGCCAATTCACAATCACAATCTGTTATGCATTAAACATAATTAATAATACAGCTTAATCTGGTACTTTGCAAAAAAAAAAAAAACTACATACGGTCACTGTTTTTATTACATATGTTCATTTATGCTTTAACACATATATACGAAAATCAACCATTGTTTTACTATGCTAGTTTATAGTAACTATAAATCTTAAATCAGTTCAAAATTTCTAACCTGAACTATTATTATTTTACGGTTACTGTATTTATACTATGATTCTGCCATTTTTATATCTGCCATTCTATATTTATGCACAATATAGTATACCATAATAACAATTTCATTTTTTTCTACCAAAAACTACGGATAACATGCCATAGTAAACCATGGTTAAATTTACAAAGGTATGAACAACTGAATAATGAACCAGACATTCAACACATAAAGACTTCTGACATAGAAATGAAAATTCCTGTGAGGCCAGTCACTTCTCAAAGAAAAATTAACAGTAAAGTTTCCACCATGCCACAGGGTTGTAGTTAATTAGCTAAAAACCAGAACAAGACACCTTATTTTGCTCCAGAGAATTAAATATCTGGATCCCTGCCACACTGTAGGAGTGATTTAAGAACTCATTTGTTTTCTTATCATAAATAATAGGACTTAAACATTATATGCCCCCAAATTACCAATTACCTTTTTTAGTTTTTCAGTTTTTGTATATTTTTATAACGAAGCACAGAAATCCAGAGCTGCAGCTGTTCACTGTATGGAACAACACACATCCACAGTAAAACACAGTAAAAATGGACACTATCACTGTGTCTCAAATTGCTCCCTCACTCACTCATATATTATTTAATAGTTGGATGTTCTACATAGTGCACTATATAAGGCAACAGTGAGACAGCGAGTGAGACAGTGAGACAACAGCCTGAATTTAGACTATACTGTCTGCAGTGCAGCCAGAAAAATATCATCATGGCCTGCAATGAATTAATCAATATGATTCTTACAAATGACCTAATAAACTTAAAGCACAGAAGTCATGAAATATTCTGTATAAACTTTCTTTACTAAATATACCACTGACAAGTATTTGCTGGCCATTAATAAACATGTTTTAAATATACATTACTATATAAAGATCTGGTATTTGGGGGTATGATGGTTGATTTAGTACACTGGTTGTAATTATTCAGTCTGGTCAGTATTGTTAAACCATTATACATTAATAAATGTGAGATTTAACCCCCTTACCTGCAGAGCTAGAAAACTGTTATAAACCTTGCACCACTCTGGGAGTCCATGAGTAAAAAGTTAAAGGTCTGCCAACTACTTGTTGTTTATTATAATATTTGGGGGATAATCATGTGAGTCATAAAGCAGCTTATATAACTGACATACAGGATTTTACTGGAGTTCTAACAGTATTTATTATTACAAAATAGAAATTTTCTCCCTTAAAAGTAGTGGTTTTCTCATATTTGTCAAATACTTAATTCTCTGTAATTTTGGATTTTAGCATTTTTTGCTGTAAACATGAATTCAAAATGTTCATGTTTAAAATACATATACATAAGATGATAACTAGGTGAGCTGCAAGGTGACCCAACGACAGCTGTAAAATGAGATTGATTGCCTGAACTTTGTGTTTTAATAGTTTTGGGATCTTGGTGTTAATCACTTCAGCATTGTTCACATAATTATCAAGTTCATGAGAATTTATCGACATGCTGGTGTAGGTCACAAAGACACTATGGTGCAAAGATTGGTAGGTTTTGGGTCTGTGCTGTGAAGCATCAGTTTTGCTGAATTAGAGTGAATCTGAGCAGAAAGTATAGTATATAGTAAATCTATACACTTCAGTATTCACCTTGCTACTTCTATCAGCAGTCACATCATCAGTAAACACCAGTGACCCAGTTACACCAGCAGAAACACATGCCCATGCCATAATACCGCCTCCATCACATTTGACAGATGATGTGGTATGCTTTTTATCATGCGCCCTTGCTTTCTGTGACAGAGCCAGTCCAGTCTTGTAACTGGAAAGTTGCTAGTTTGATCCTCCATTCAGTTGATTCCCCAAGACTTGTCTCCCCTTGTGACTGTGTGAAGGTAAATTTACATACATTTAGAAAACAGTAAAATACATTCACAAATCATTAACATAATACATGGAAGTACAAGAAAGACTGTTACAAACTGTAAGAAATTGGTACAGATTGGTGTATCCATTTACATTTATTGCATTTGGCAGATGCTCTTATCCAGAGCAACTTACAAGGTAACTGGTATTACAGGAAGGCCAACATAGTGTTAGGAGTCTTGCCCAAGGACCCTTATTAGTGTAGCACATATTGGCTGCCCAGACCAGGAATTGAACCCAGGTCTCTCACATGGGAGCCAATGATGTTTCCACTGTACTACACCAACCAATATCCATGATATATTCATAATGGTCTGTGGTTTGTTTAGCTGGCATTCCATGGAACCCCTGGCACGTCTACAAATATCTCTGACAGGTGAACACTATGTGTGAGTTACACCCATTCATTCTGCATTCATTCTGATGGGTTTGGCTTCTGCTACTGACATCAAATTATGATTAGAGGAACTTTGAATGTGGGGTTTTGCCACCAGATCTCAGTGGTAACGAACATAGCTGTGGAACACAGAAATCCTACACCTTGGAATACAAAAGAATTGTGGACCGTACTGCAGGAAGCATGGTTCCACACTACAGCAGAGTTCCTCATACGTTTTTGTTGATGTCCCATTTCAGTCCAATTACCTCATTTAAATGAAATATTTATTTATTTACATAAAAAGTAAATCACAGCGTGAAGAAGGTATAAATTTTTCTTTCCCTTGTCGCTGAACTACTCCAGGGCTTCACATTATTCTGTCTGTTCTCAGCTACTGTCATGTAGCTCTGTTCATCTTGTGCTTTCTCTGCCTGTGCTCGTTCTCCATCTTCTGAGAGACGCAAAAATTTGTTTTCATTCTCCTGCACTTGCATTCCTTTCTGCTGGTAAATAATGCTTTTTCATCTTGACTCCACTGCCGTCCTATGTGTAAGAAAGTGCTTTATGAAAATCATGTGATTGAAGTCAGGAAAGTTTTGTGTCTCCTGCCTTTCGGCCCTGATCGCACCGAGCCTCACAATTAATACCGCTCAAACAAAATATGCAGCTGCTTCCCTGCTTTCCTTCCCTCCTTGACTTGGAGTAGTGCAGGTGTATTAACCATATTAAGTGGATTTTTGTGGATCATACTCTATCTTCCAGAGCGTTAACCAAGGTGACTTTACAAAAGTGGTATTGAAGCAGAACTTTGCAAGGGAATAAAAGTTCATTGATATATTGGATGTTTCAAATTTGGCTTTTGGCATACACTGGAGATTTCTCAGAGAACTTCAAGTGGTTTAGCTATGAATATTACCATCATGCTTTTTTTATACATAGTTTTTTATTAGGTAGTCTTCAGGATATGTGCAAATCCAAAGTTTATGCATAGACTTTACTCACAAGAGAAAAGTGTTCTTCAGTATATCATCTATAAATTGATGATAGTGGTGGTGCGCTGTGCTGAGACTGTGGGGGCGAGACACAGACACAGTAAAAGAACTCAAAGTAATCACTGACCCTGAAATTTTTAAGAATTTAGCGAGAGTAGCCGATAGATTTCTCTTGCTGGTTTGTTCGTTCATTTGTTTGTTCATTCCTTCATCTTTACTAGCCAATTTATACATCCTGGATAGGATGCTAGTCCACTGCAGGGCACCGCATTGGCAGGTGCATAGAATTGTCAGTGCTAATTAACACTAATGCTAATTAGTCTAAGTTTTCAACCCTGAAATATTTATAAATATTTATTTAAAAAAAAACAATAATATACTGAACAATTTAAGTGACCTTTAATTGTGGCCAGCCTAATGCACACCTGTTCAATAATCATGCTGTCTAATCAGCATCTTGATATGCCAGACCTGTGAGGTGGATTATATCAGCAGGAGAAGTGCTCACTAACATACACTTAGACAAATTTGTGAACGATATTTAAGAGAAAAGTGCCTTTTGTGTACATAGACAAAGTCTCAGATCTTTGAGTTCAGCTCATGAAAAATGGGATCATAAACAAAAGTGTTGTGTTTATATTTTTGTTCACTATAAAAATAAAAAAAAGGAACCCAATAGTGTTTTTGAAATTTTTTGTAGTCATTGTGTTATTCTCACATTGATTATTCTATACACATTTCCTTGGCAGAGAGTTACTGAATACACAAGACAAGGCTGTGTGGTTTGAATCTGCTCAGCTGTCAGAAAACAGACTGGATGTATAAACTAGAGGGATACAGTAATGTCTGTTCATTGGGACAAACACATTCTCCAACCTGTTGCCATGAGCAACTCCTCAATAATCCAGTGAGAGCGTGCTTACAGAGACACAAAGAGAGAGAGAGAGAGAGAGAGAGAGAGAGAGAGAGAGAGAGAGATGAAACAATGAAAAGATGGTAGAATAAGAAAATAGGAGTGGAAGGTGGAGGACATTGAGTGTGATTGAGCGAGTTAGAGTTGAAGAGAAAGGGCACACCAAAGGGTGGTGTCTAGCTCAAAGCACCTCCACCATAGCAACACAGAAACACACACACACACACACACACACACACTGCAGGTTGAGTCCTGGGGATCCTATTGATTGTAGTTTACAAATCCTATCCAGCCGTGTCACGCTTACTGCATCTATTAGGAGATTAAATCACTCCTCATCTGCACATTATTTTCTATAGGGGTCAGCCAGAGAGTGTTCATTACCACCAAAATAATCCAGTTATTCAGAGATTTGGATGACTTGTTTATTTCGGTCTGAAGGCATGGGTTTACGTTCTGTCTCAGATTCTGATGCTCTATCAATGAGCTACAGAGCATCAGATATCCACTGTATACTTTTCCGCACACAAGCCTAAGGAGTCTAAAGGTTACATGTCCTTCACACTAGCTGATCTAGCTGTCCTTCACACTTCTACATATGCTGTATAATGGGGAAACCCTTATATATACTGTGTATAGTCATAAAAAATGTATGTGTTTGTTCTTTAGAAAATATCTATAACTGGGGTTTTTCAAGTACTAGACCTCCACTGCTAAATCTACCTTCATTTGTCTTGCTGCTCTCTGTTTATGTGTTTTGACTGTGAGGCTACAGCTCAGCATTTCCCAGACTTGTCTACGCTCTGTGATATCACAAACCATGTCAAGCTTCATATATCTCATTACCTTTGCTCTGTTCCTGTGCACTCATTTCTAATATTATTAGTAATAGTGTGTTTGCACACACCTGCTGTTTTATGAGAAATGTCTTAGAGAGGGTACAAAAGTCTTACATGCTGAGTGAAAAGACAAGCTGCTGATCAGAACTGAATAAAAACCCATGTCAGAACTATATTAAGGCAAAGCCCGAGCTGTGGATCCTGCAAACCAGATCTCACATGTTTATCTGATTTTCAGCAGCTTGAATCCATAGAAAGCTACCATGGCCTTTTCCTAGTCATTTCATCAAAGCCCTCTTCATAAGTGTATGAATTAGTAATGAAAAGCAAACCTGCTATCAAACCTCATCTAATGTGTAGTGGTTTGAAAAACTCGGTGGGGTCTCACCAGGGTTTGCTAGCTGATGCTTTTTAATTAAAAGAGGCATATGTTCGAGTTGTAAATGCAGCACAACCTTTTAGCAGCTTCCAGTCTGTGTGTGTAAGTGTGTGTGTGTGTGTGTGTGTGTAACCTTGCTTAGTATTTGAATAATATCCAAGCTGTGTTTTGTGCATGCAAAACCAATAAATAAAAGCAAGAAAAAACTTAGCAAATTTTTCTTATTAAGAGAATTATATATAAAAGGTAAACTTATAATATACCTGTTTTATAGATAGTTAAAGCTTTTTTTGTTTTATTCCAGTGACAAATAATTTTGATTCCTTGATATTAATAAAATAAGAATAAATAAATGAATAATAAAACAAAATATTAGAAAGAAAAAATTGATAAAAAGATCTATTTCAATATAAAAATACATTATAGCGCCAGAAAAACTGGCCCGTGCAAAATACTTGGCTGGTAGTGGCTCTATAATAGTATAGAATTTGTTTAGCTGATATTCTATGGGGCCCCTAGTACATCTACGAACAGCTCTGACAGGTGAACGTTATGTACGCCTCCTATCTGATGAGTTACACTCGTTCATGTCCTAATGGGTTTGGCCTCGTCCAACAGGACAATGCACCACCACACACGTCTAGAAATGCCTTGGTTTCATTCTGATCTTATAATAGGCAATGCATGCATGCATGTTTTTCATTGTGTTACCCCCAGGTCTCTCTCTCTCTCTCTCTCTCTCTCTCTCTCTGTCTCTGGTTGCTGAGTGGATGCTACGCGCGAAAAGTTAAAAAGTGTAATAAGTTCAATATTTATGTAAAAAATTGTTGTGCTGGTGAACAGTTTATTTGCACACACTGACTTTTGTCAGTGAAGACTGTGTCATGGCTGCACCGGCCGGGGTTGAATTTGCCCATTTGAGCGCACGCCATGGCCTTAGATTTGTCCCTGAACCTTGCTTGTTGGTGGAGGACTGCCTGATAGCAGTGGGCAGGCAGGTCGGTGCCTCCAGTATCATGTCTGCATCGAGGATGAACAAGGCCATCGTAATGTTCCTGAAAAGCACTGATCTGGTGAACAAACTGGTCATAAGCGACCTGGAGATAAATGGCAGCCATGTTAATGTCATGCTGCTAACAAACCCGGCGAAAAAGGTGGTCTTGTCTAATGTGCCTCCGTTCATTCAAAATGAACTGCTTGAGACAATCCTGAGAAGAAGTCCGATCAGAATGATGCCGAACCAACAACACGATTCTCTGGACCTGTCTGTGACTATAACCATAGAGGGGAAAAGTTATAGCTTACAATCTTTATCAGCACAGAGTCCATGAGATGTTTTAACTGTGGTGAATATGAACAGGCCTGTCCTGTGACTGACACTCAGGGACACAACGCGGAACTGAACGAGGCAGACAGCGGTAAAGTGGCCGATTTAACCTCCAGATCCCCGGGGATCACCGAGAACAGCACGGACACTTCGACCGTTTTGGAACCACACACACCTGAGGCACCTGCCCAGGAGCTGGCGACGATGTGTCAGAAGACCGTGGCGGCGATCGACATCCCGACTGAAGCACTTGAGGAGTGCAAACTGTAGACAACGGAAAAACAGAGGAGAAGTTCAACAATAATGAAGTCACAAACATGGAGGAAGAACTGAAACCCGGAGTTGAGTTTAAACCCATTGATGTGGAAGAGTCCACAGTGGAGCAGGAGGCCACAATGACCCAGGAGGAGTCAGATGATGATTATGAGGACATGGAAAGTCTACCTGACCTCAGTGAGTCTCAGGGTTCAGATCTGAGATCTACAATAGGTAGGACAGTTCTATACTCACTTACTGATATAAAAAGATTTCTAGATCAGACAAAACGACAAAGGAAACCAAACATTGAGGAATATTTTCCAAATCTAAAACTATTCTTAATCTCCTGCTCAATGATCATGAAAAATGTGTCTTTTGAACAACTTGGCAAACAAAAACGGTACAGACTGAAAAAAATCCTTACCACTGTAAGACACATACTGAGGAATAGAACTAAATAAAGCATGCTGATAGAGACTCACTATAACCTTCTGTTGGTAATGTGAGGGAATGGACACACAGACACACTGGTCTGAGCCATACCTGATATCAGAACTGTTCATATATTATCTATGATTATTTGTATTATATATGTATATATATATACACACACATATGTGTGGGTGCACGTATGTACATAGAAGGTTGTTAAAAAAGGGCTCTTTTTTGATCTAATGGTAAAATAAAGAGCTTTAGAAGTCGGTCTCTCTCTCTCTCTTTCTCTCTCTCTTTTTTTGCTCTCCCACTCTTTGCTAATGATTGATATATAATTGGCAATATTATAATTTTTTGGAATCTGTTAACAACAACAACAACAACAATAATAATAATAATAATAATAATAATAATAATAATAATAATAACAATTATTATTATTATTATTATTATTATTGATATTGATATTATTATTATTATTATAAGACAAAAAAGAAGATGAAACACAAAATTGCTGAAATTAAACAGACATTTATTTTACACTGTTATTGTCTGCATTGTCTCTGTACAGGGCTTGGCACTAACTTTTACACATTTTTGTAGTGGGTGTGTCATAGGTGGGAAAAATTGCGAAGAAATAGTGTGCAGTGGCCTGTCAATGAATCATTTCTTTTTTTCTTATTGAGTCTATACATACTGATCAGCCATAACAATAACACCACCTGCCAAAACATTCTCCAAAATGTCTCTGAGTTGTCAAGGCATAGACTCCACCAGACCTGTTGTTTTGGTGATGCTCTGACCCAGCTGTCTAGCCCTCACAGGTCTTTGTCAAAGTCACTCAGGTCAGATTATCTTGTTACAGAGGCACCTGTCAAGGAGTGGGTTCTGTTAGGCAGAAAGAGACCAGTCAGTTCTTTTAGTTATTGTTTTGGAAGCAGTTATTGATGTAACCATTGTGATCTGTCATCTTTGCTACTTGCTTACCACCCTAATGACACATTCTTGATAACAGTGGTCAAAACAGGTGATTTTTTTTTTTATGTCACAAAATGGCATAAATTGGTAGACCACTAATTTTCTGAGGCATTGCGACAAACTGAGAGAATCTGAGCAGAACACCACAGCTGTACTTATGACAGGTTTTAGTGATGGGAATTTCAGATCTTTAGTGTGACACTATAGCTGTCATTTGAGTTATGACAGTATCAGCACGTTTCTCAAACACTTAGAGCCCTTGACCAGGGCACCTAACCCCCAGTGGCTCCCAGCCGCATAGATAGGGGTTGCCTTTCATTCTGAGCAAGTTTGCTTACTGCCTCCTGTGTTCACTAGTGTGTCTTTCATTGTATGCGTGGGTTAAATGTGGAGGTCAGATTTGTCTCAGTGCAAGCACAGTAGGTCATTCACTTCACTTCACTTCGCTTCGCTTCACTTCGCTTCACTTCACTTCACTTCGCTTCGCTTCACTTCACTTCACCTCGCTTTGCTTCACTTTGCTTCACTTTACTTCACTTTGCTTCACTTCACTTCACTTCACTTCACTTTACTTTCACTGACATAAAATACAAAGTTTATTTTGTGAAGCTCTTTAGCAAACTGTTGAACCATAGACTACAATATTATTCAATTAAGTGACTGATATCTTCAACTATAATATATAATTCTATTCATTCTGTTATAGCTACTCACTTTAGCCTACCTGGTCATTAAAGAGCCGTAGTGTATGAACTCGTACCAGTGCAAAAGCAAATTAAACATTCATTCAATAGCGACATTACACACAGCTATAGAAATATTCTGGTAGACCAGCCAACATTAGCTAGCTCTCCTTACCAGTAATAACAGAATCTGCTCATGTAACTACTGTAACGTCATGATTATTGAGCAAAAAACTCAGACCCAGTGACTCGTAGTTATGATTCATAACGAATCAGTCATTACTAAACTGAGAATATGCATCAGTCATGTGATCAAAAGGCTCAGACTCATAATTGAGGTGCTACTCGTAGAATACTTAAAGCTTCTGTTGTTTTAAATTATCATTAAATGACATAAGAGATTTTGGAAAGAAAATGTTCTCACGACAGATGAACAGATGAAGGGTGTGCATGCATAGCCTAAGGAAAAATGAACGAATCACTCACTAAGACGACTTGTTACTCCCAACTCATGCAAAAGATTACTTCAAAATGAATGAATCATTCACGAACGATATCAATATATTGATTTATCAATTTATTAATTAATGCTTTTTATTATTATTATAAATTAAATAATTTAAACCATCAATCAAGTCATTATGGCAACAGACCGTTTTTACATAAATATGTATACACTGATCAGCCATAACATTAAAACCACAAAACAACTGACAAGTAAATAACATTGATCATCATATCTCAGTGGTACCTGTCAAGTTGTGTCAAGTTGTCTCACAGGTACCTGTCACACCTGTGAGTTGTGACACACTAGGCAGCAAGTGAACAGTTAGTTCTCGAATCAGGTATATGTTGAAAGCAGGAAAAATGAGCAGGCGTAATGATTTGAGCGACATGAAATTGTGATGGTTAGACAACTGGGTCAGAGCATCTCCAAAACAGCTGGTCTTGTGAGAAGTTCCCAGCATGCAGTGGTTACTACCTACCAAAAGAAAAGGTAATCAGTGAACTGGCAATCAGGTCATGGATTCCCAAGGCTCATTGTGTTTGGGAGGTAAATGAAGCATAGCTTGTCTGGTCCGATCCCACAGATGGATCGGTTGCTTAATGTTTTACTGCCAGATACCACAGCATGTGTAGAGGTCATGTGGATTCCTCAGTGGGTCAGAGCTGTTTTGGCAGCTGTTTTGGCAGCTGTTTAGACTAGGGGTTTTAATATTATGGCTGATTGCTGTATAACCATACTGTATACAGAGCAATATTATATAAATGTATCCATAATTAAGAATCAGTAATATATATAATTTGTGTGTATGTTTGTTTTGCCAAATATCTCAAGCTATGCCTATACATGACTATTTCCACTATTTATTATTCATATAAGTTTATTTATTATACACTTATATAAACATGATATTTTACCACATAATCCTCTTATTCTTATCCACCTGTAAATTCCTAAAAACATGGATCGTGTTTCATAATTTTTTATGATGAAATAAAACACTCATACAAAATTTCCGCCCACCTTTTATTCACTTGTTTGTTAGTATACACTCTGAGGCAAACCTCATATTAAAGCAGAACTGAACTTCCATGCTTGCCTTTGGTGTCCCTCGCCTTTGGTGTCGTTGCAGAAAAGATCCCTGTGACTTCAGTCTCCATGGTGACTTCAAGGGAAGGTCTTTTTTGCAGGCACGAGCTGGCCTTGCTTTTGACGCTAAGACAGTCACCTATTAGTGCTTAGCTTCAGCAAGGGGGTGATGGTACTCCGTGCTAGTGTGTGTGTGAAGGGGGACATGTATGACATGGCTGCACAATTAATTTTCCTCAAGAGCTGAGCCTCAGCACTGACTGGTGCACAGCGATAGTGAGATAGGGTGGAGCTCTTCTACATTTGGGTGATTAGGCCACAGTTAAAGAGTAATTAAAGTGTTTAAGTAGACATGAATCTGTGTCAGGGGATGTGGGGAGTGTCCTGAGGAGGGAAGAGATGGTAATTAATTGCTCTCGTAGGTTATTGAATGTGTTGGGTGAACAAAATACTCGCATTCTCTTTTTCATTCTGTCAGTTTCATACCCTGAGAGCGAAAGACATCGAGTCTTCTCTTTTAAACCTACCTCAGCCTGTCTGCCTATGAAGAGCTAATGTGTGTGATGCAGAGAGAGAGAGAGAGAGAGAGAGAGAGAGAGACAAGGCAACGAAAAAGCATCGTACAATTTCTCTTTGCTCCATTAGCAAATTACCTCCCCTTCCAACACTGTGATTAGATATACATCTTGAGAATTAATTCACCGCTTACTTTGAATACAATTAAGTTGACTGTGTGTATGTGCTTATGTGTGTGTGTACCTTGTCACTTGCCAGAAAATGTGTGTGCGATGTCAGGACAAAAATGTGTTGTGACTTTTCTGAACGGTTTATACATATGGAAACCCTAACACTCACGTCACAAAAACAGAAACAGAAATGTGTGTGTGTGTGTGTGTGTTTGTGTTGATGGGTGGGTGATCATGTTTTTATATCTTGGCAACTATTAAAACTAACAGGAATAGAATTGTCAGATCATTTTGACCATTTGGCTCTATTAGAAAAGTGTTGTTTTTTTTTTGCTTTTCAATTACTGAGGTTAATGTTAGGGTTATATTTATGCCAAGCATCAATAAGCTGCTTTAATAATTATATCAGTGGAAGGTCCTTACAGGAATAGCAGGACTCTGTCTGTCTGTGTCTGTGTGCTTGTGTATTTTAGGCATCACCACTCAAAAAAAAAAAAAAAAAACAGGGATCAGGATTAGTGTTAAAATTCAGCTTTCTTATTCTTAAGTAGTTGGTGAGAAGAAAAGAGAGAAATGCTAGAGAATGGAATAAATTCAAAAACAAGAGAACGAACAAAAGAAAAAGAAAGAAGGAAAGAAAGAATGAAAGAAAGAAAGAAAGAAAGAAAGAAAGAGAAAGAAAAAAAAGAAAGAAAGAAAGAGAAAGAAAGAAAGAGAAAGAAAGAGAAGGCTTTCTGTGAAACTCATGGTGGTGACAGGAGCTGTTGGGATCCACTAGGGACATATAGCAGGGATTCTTTTAGGTTGCTCCAGTGCTGCCTCGGTTTCAGTCCA
The DNA here is from genome assembly GCA_028565595.1 of Duopalatinus emarginatus. Lineage (NCBI taxonomy): Eukaryota > Metazoa > Chordata > Actinopteri > Siluriformes > Pimelodidae > Duopalatinus > Duopalatinus emarginatus. The sequence goes on along the minus strand of JAOVVF010000017.1, from coordinate 9,319,781 downwards.
ATCCTCTGTGAAGAAAGAAAAAGAGAAAGAGAGAGAGAGAGAGAGAGGGGGGGTCATTCAATCTACTCATGCTGTCTCATGTTTGAGAATGCAAGCCCTTAGTGTGCATTCTCACCTGTGTGATATTATCCTGCCATGTCAATGGGATCAGAAACATGGTGGTGCTGAATCAAGATTTTAGGTGGTTTCAGAAACATATCCTTATCACACTAGTGCACCACAAAAAAAAAACAAACAAAAAAACAACATTTAACCAAGGGGAAATATTCTGAATATAGTATTTATAATGGCCCAGCCAGTCCTGAGTGTTTGGTAATGGCATGATCCATTACAAATGAGCCATATTACACAGGGTAAGGTTTGCTGCAGCTCTGTGTGAACCCCATTTCTGTATATCCATGTAGCTTTTCATCTAGCAAGTGAAGGCCTGCAGGAAACCCTTTAGTTTCTACCTGAAATAATAAATGGAAATACAGACCCTTTAACATTTGACTAAGGAACTAAAGTGGCAGGCCTTGAGCACTCCTGAAAAACCCATGTTATACTTAGAGGTGTGAATGTAAAATGTGTCGTCCTTCTGGCATATTTTTTTTTTACTGCTTAGCAATAAGGCCCTTTTTCCTGCTGTTGCTGAAGCCACTTATGTTCATTATAAATGGTAACCACGTTTCATGTCTTGATGGCACTAGTTAAAAGTGGCATTCAGCCATCTCAGTTAATATCAGCTTTCGGCCAGTTGCAATTGGTGATGGGTACTGACCTCAAAAAACACTGATCAGCTCATCTCTAATATTTCCTATTATAAGATTACAATAAACCAAACCAAGATTATTTCTGTTTTGATTATTTCTGTTATATCTGTTTCTAGATTATTAATTTAAAACTTGAAATCGTCTCGTTCTGTTGTTAGATCATTTTGCTAATGTTAAGCTGTTAGCTGTTTCTAGTGTGACTGCGGACTGTGAGGCCGGTGAATGAGTCCAACGCCACAGTTGTCTCTTAAATGCTTCACAGTAGTCAAAGGTCATTACAGGGTGTTCACTCCCCTCTAAATACATTACACCAGAGCTACTCTTGGGTCATGGACCGCACCCAGAGCAGTTCATTTCCTGGTTAAGAGCCTGCTTCGGTAGTGTATAATGATCAGCATTCCAGTCATTCTCCAGCAGCAGTGAATGCACCTTATTAATGTCACAATTAAATATTGAACCACAAACTGTCATTTGCAGTCGGCATTTAAATTGTTGTTAAGGATTAATATGCACGATGTAATCGGCTGCATGCATTAGTTCTACACCGCAGCAGTTTGCATGAGATCTTGGGAGAAAAACAATGAAAAGGAAAATCTCTCCATTAAAACTCATTTCAGATGCTTAAATAAGCTCAAGGTGCTCAAAATCCTGATTACTGTAATGAACCAAGTCAAGGATAGATGGATTGGGTGGTGGGCTGACTGGCTTACTGCCAGAAAATCCTATTGTTGCTATAGCTATATCTTCCATCTTCCATGCCTAGCACACACACACACACACACACACACACACGCACACACTCCCAACGAATGCACACATTTCAGCTAAGCACAAGGGCAAATTCTGCTGACGCAAAGGGATTATGGCCCTAACCTCATTAATATGACTTAATATGTCTGCCAATAAAGCTGATTTTTTAATATAGTATGGTATATACTCTCCTGCGTACTACCCTCCAAGCTTAAAGATTATGCATGTGAATTTGCTTGGACCATCTGTCAGTTTGCAGAGATGGATTGCACATTGATAATGTGATGGCTCCTAGCAACACTACAGCTTGACAGAAGAGTTATTTTATTTTGTTCGTTCGTTTTTTTTTTTGTCCTGACCACTGTAATCTAATAATGTGATTTAACAAAATAGGGTTTGTCCCAAAAAGCACATGCATTTATATTTTATGCAATAGCCAAATAAGATTTGCACAGAATTTGTATTTCATATTTTCTGTTATGGGTGACTGATGGGATAGAATCATCAAATGGAACCCCAAATGGTTGGTTGTCTATTTATTATGTTCTCTGTGTGCCATGTTTCATAAGAAAACAATTTTTATAACACTGGCTAAATTATACAGTGTACATGTGCAACTGTTTATTCATCACTCATACACACACGCACACACACACACACACACACACACACACACACACAATGGTCAAGTAATGGCCACTTGCAATGAACACATGCACACTTTTTATTTATGCATGTTGGGATAATCCTTGGTTCGATCCTAGGTGTACTCTTTTTTTTCCTTTGGAGACCTGCAGAGATCTGATGGAGACACAGACACTGATGGCTGTTCATGGTTTGACCTGTTTAATGTGTCGCGAGAAAAGGCTTACATACATTTTAAAACACAGATCAATTTCTAGTTAATTCTTAGAGGAAGAGGTGTCTACAGGCAAGAGTCAAAATATAAAACATTATGACACTCAGACACAAGGCTGATTTTGTTCACACCAAAAACTAAAATGGGAAAACCTGATCTTATTAAATCTGACTGTCTTGTTGGTGTCAGACCAGCCTCTTTTGTGTACTTTGGGAACTGTTGGTCTCCTGGAATATTCACACTCATGCTTATGCTTTAAGGACCACCATTTCTGACACTTTTGTTCAACAAAATACAGTCCACAACCTGTGAAGCAAATGTAAATGATTTTCTAAATTCAGAATGGTCCACTCCAGAAATCAACAGAAGCACCTACACAGCCCAATACTCAGTACCTGCACAACTAATGCCTTAATTTTTTTTTACTTTGGTCACCAAAGAATGTACAATGTTAGCCATTTTATACATCTTTCATATAGTATAAACTATTGCTTTATATGCCATTGTGTCTTTGAATTGGTACAATAGGAATTGAGTCATACAATCAGACTAGTTAAACGTAGCTAAAAGGAATGTTGTTTTTTTCTTCTTAACATGCAGCTTGCCCAATCAGAGCTAGCTAACATTGTGTTATTGTTTTGACTAGATGCAGAATATATCATTAAAAAAATCACAATCATTATAATATCTAGAACTCAAGAGTTTCAGGCAATAATGTATCATTAATAAGTACTGACATGAATTGGCATCTGGTGCCTTGCTCAATAGCCATATTTCTGTGATATTTAAAGTGAATGGTGAATTTAAAATTCATTTCAAATGTCAGGCTGTGCTACACACACACACACACACACACAAATATATA
>JAOVVF010000017.1:9292648-9305604 GCA_028565595.1 Duopalatinus emarginatus | reverse complement strand
TTACTATTATTATTATTATTACTATTATTAACAGAAACAGGAAAATGAGCGTGATAATTGGCCTGAGCAGCTTGGCAAAATAAATTAGTAAGACAATACTGTTATCACATTTAGCATAAGAATAAAGAATTTGATCATTTAAAAGTGAAAAAGTGCTTGTTTGAAAAGAGTGCTCATGTTCAGCAGGGGATGCAGACTGGTTAATGACAGCAATTTACTGATGCTGTTTGTACGTGTCAATGATGAGCAGTGCAGGAGAGCAAAGGAACAGATTGTGTGAAGAGTATTTGAAAAAAAAAAGGTTTGCAAAGTGGTGTGTTTTAATAGGTTAGACTTCTAATCTATATTTTCTTCTCAGTCTCAGCGAACCTCAGGGCTTCAGGATATTAGAGATCTCGTCTGGGAATAATGCTATTGACCAGCTCAAGTTCAAAACACTTAGATATTCAAATAAGTGTTCATGAAGACATTAGCACCGAGCATGTGGAAATAACTTCTGCATTGAAGATTTTTGTGTGAAACAAGCTCGGTTTAAAAAACAGCCATGCAGAAATGTGTGTGTTTAGCTTGTTTCAGTGGGCAGTGGGATTGCTCTTTTCCGCTTTATCTTGTGCTTCTGTGCCTTTATAATACTTTGACTAGTTTCAAACATATTCATATGTAAGAAGACAAACAAAAAAACAATCCACCCATGGCTGTGAAATGATGAATCTCCATAGTGTAGGCTGAGGTGCTCAGCAGGACCACAGTACTCGGAGTACATGATGGTACAGGATGAGGCATGTGCTGGCTTTTGTCCCCTGCATATGGCTACTGCTATACGAAATGGAAAAATAGGCTAAATAATTTACAGATTCATTATAAAAGTACAGCCTTTTCTTGTTAGGAAGAGAGTTTAATAAAATATTTATTAATATATACAGCAGGAACTATTGCTCACATGGAATGGTGGTGTCCTTGGTGAGAGTAACGATGCTGCAAGGTATATTTGCTGTTCTTGCTATTACACGCTTCTAGACTGAGATTGATGTTGTCAGTCCAAAAGCCTGAGCCACTCTTCTGGCTAAAGAGGTCATGGCCTAAAGTACTTCCACCACCAGCAAGGTATCTTAGTTTTAACCTTCTACCTGCTTACAAGCCATATTCAGAAGACGATGATGATGATGATGATGATGATGATGATAATAATAATAATAATAATAATTACAATTATTTATTTTTTTTTATTCTGCCTTTTCTATACTACACAAAAGAACTATTCTATACTATAGTATACTATTTAAAAGAACCTCATCCTCTTTAAACAACAACAACAAAAGCCAGCTAGTAAGCTTTCTTTAGAAATTTGGATGTTGTATCATGGACTAACCAACATTAAACTTGAATGATGTGCCTGTCTAGGGAGGTACTTTCCAAGAACTAGTAACGACAAGAATTGCATATATTAGTTTAGCACTCAAAAATACTTATTAATAATTACAATTCATATTACAATGATATTATGAAGTCTTCTTATTCACTTTAACTTCTTAACTGTCGTCTTCTGTATTCTAAACATGCCCATCATGGGTGTATTATTACCTTATTGGCCTTATTATGGCATGTACATCAAATGATTTATCTTGGAGGTCCAAATAACAATGCAAATACAATTATGTCAGAAAATGTACCATGAGTCGTTTTTGACATCTGTGTTGACAAGCCTTAAAATGTTCTCAATAGATCAGTATGTGAAATTAAGCATAGAACATGCTTAAAGACCACTGCTCAACAACTATAACAGATGAAGGCCTTTTGATCAACTCTGACATAATTTAAGTCATCATCCTCTCTGTGTAAATTAGAATGAAACTGCATAAGCCTTTATTGGTCTAGTTAACCCCAAACTGAATAAGGCGTCATTGTGCTGCTTCACTGATTTCCTTTTTGCTTTTGTTCTCTCTCTGTATATAAGCCAAAAAACTGCATTACACACTGTTAGGCCTCATTGACCTATACTGTAATAAGCCTCATTATTGTACTTTGTGCTTGAACCCACAGATTGCCGCTGACAGCTATATTCCTATAGTATATAGTATGTATTTGTATTGCCCATCATTGCCAATGTCTTTGCAAAATCTCATTGCTGTTTAATAAATGGGTAATTGATGACTCAATCTAATAATTAGAAACGTATATAGCATAAGTATAGTTTAGTAGTTTAGTATGAATTAAAACAAGAAACCACAATTTAATGTAAATTCAATGTTTATTTATATACTACTTGTGAGATTGTTCCATGTCATCCACCTTCAACCATAATTCAAGCAATGGTTTCCATGTGTTAATACATGAAAAATGTTTGTTTGTACCTAGGCTAATTAGTTTTGAAGCACCTGCTTAAAAGTCTATCACAGTATACGTTGTAATAGTTAACATCGAGTTTAATGCATTGCCACATTATTCTAATCTAACTTGTTTTCAGTGCAGTGTTTCTTTAGTTGTGCCACAGCAGGTGTAATAATGAGGCTCACAGTGGGGTGGACGCTATTCATTTTTGCACTGTTATCAATAGACTGGGCTGGCATACCTCTGCTATGTTAACATATGAGTACTGATGCAAATCTCTCTCTCTCTCTCTCTCTCTCTCTCTCTCTCTTTCTGTTTTTCATTTACCTATTTCTTCAACAAGAGCCTTGGTGCTGGGTTACATCATCAAAGCTGTGATTTATGTCATTTAGATATGTATAGGCTAGACTGTGTTGCAGCATCATTAACCATATGTAAGTGTGCCTGTACCAACACACACACACACACACACACACACACACACACATACACACACACACACACACACACACACACACACACACTCACACCTACTGGTGCATCACCCTTAGGGCATTAATACACTTTAAATGAAACCTGAAATGGTAAGTAGATAAGGATGCCTCGACCCCATGTCTATAATAGCACTATTATATCTCCATCATCTATACATATTGTAGACTGTACATTCCTCTACTGAAAAGACACATTCAGTCTCCATCATTTATATTTGCTGAAAGCTCAGACTTTTCTGGAAAGCTATTCTAGTTCTTTAACCAGCTAACAGATAAAATAAGCATTCAACATAAGAATAACAGCAAATGTGTCATGTCTGTTTATGTTATGCCAATGCATAATTTACCTATCTCACGGTGGCTTAAAGCTTGCATGTGTGTGTGAAAAAGGTGAGTGCTGATCCTGCTAATCTGCTCTTTTTGTCTTTCTGCACGTCAGTGTTTGTGCTTTGTTAATTGTTTGTGCCTAGAAAGCTAATGCCTTTGTTAAGGTGGCCTGGTTGTCAAATCCCTGCAGGAGCCACAAAGTGCCGAGCTAGTCTGCGTTAATTCTTTATGAGGGCATCTCCGCTGGTGTGGAGCTCAGTAAGAGGGCGTCTTAAATTGCATTAGCGCCCTGACAAACCTTTAGACATGCTCATTGGGTAAACGGCCACTGTTGTAATGTGCTTCACCATGACCCAGTAAAGATTAATGTAACAAGACAGAGCAGCACAGAGAGTGTCTCTTTCTGATGCAGTACACAGAGAGCGCGGTACACACACAAATCAGTGTGTAATGGACTAGACAGGGACATCAGTACCATGGCAGAGGGATTTCTGGCTCATATAGGACATGCTGACCAGCAGTTCTGCACCGATGGCAAAGTGTAAAACAACATATAATGTAGAGTTGGACTGGTTGTAAATTCCTAAAGGCTTTTTTTTTAAGTTGTATTAGAAATTGTGGCTTGGAACATGATAAAGTTTTTTTATAGAATGTAAATTCCCTATGGAAAGTAGTTGCAGAGGTTTCTAAGGGTTTAATTACACGTATTTAGTATGGTTTCACAGTGTGAGGCTCATGAAAATGTAAGGAAGTATAGGAAATGCTTGTGTTTGTAGAGCTCACTTTGTACAGTTGCTGATTTTATGATATTGTTAAGTACTTGATGACATCATAGTCAGTTTTTCATCTTATAGCATATACACTGAAGTTCCACAAATGCTGTTCAGACTGTAAAAGAATCCTGGTACAGACTAGTGGGACTCAAAAATGATGTAGGATTTGTTGGCCGGCATTACATGGGACCCCTGGTATGTCTACAGACGTCTCTGAATGCTGTGTGTGCCTCCTTTCTGATGAGTTACAACCATTAATGTCCTGCATATATTTGAATGGGTTTAGCCTTCTAACAGAACAATGCACCACCACACACATCTAGAGATACCAAAGTATGGTCATAGGAACACTCATCTGATTTCAACATTATTAACCACCTCTGGATTACCATTCGACATGCTGTGGAACACAGAAATCCTAAACCTCGGAATACAACAGAACCTGCCATTTGTCTTCCCAGTATGCCAATTCCTGCCTTTATGCCAGCTCGCCCCATCGTATGATAGCTGTACCAATCAGGGAGGCAGAAACATGTTTTCTCCAAGAAATGTGAAGCCAGCCAGGCCTGTCATAAGACACTAAGAGGAAAGCGCTATTTGCCCTCTTTAGCATATAGGAGTTCACAGCTCATCCTTAGTTGGGTAGTGTCTCTGTGATTGACAGGTGAGAGAGAGTTTGCCATCCCTTCAATCCAGATAGCAGAGGAAAGTTTGCTCCATTGGCTCCTGGATGGCTGTGACATTATAGGTATTCAAACTTGTGATGGACGACAGAATGAATGCCATTTGCTTAACAAATCCAAAACCAAATCATAGGCAGTTCTGATAGATGCTCAATACACATTGTAAATAAAAATGAAGCTAGATGTATGGCATAAACACAGTGGCAAGACTTGTGTATAAGTGTATATGAGCTGCTTTCTAGAAAGTCTAATTACTATGGTGAGGAACAGCTGTTCCATTTTGTAGCTTGCTTACTGAGAGTGAGCTAATGTCTGGACTGGAGTGGGCACAGGCCATGATTTACAAGGCCTACCAAACATTATTCTGATGCCCTTTGTATGGTCACAAGTTGTACTATAGAGGTGTTCCTAATTAGATACAGCTGGCAGTAACAGCTAGGTTTGTTGGGTCAGGTTCGGGTCAGGTTCGCTATGGAAGCTCTGTTTTAATGATTGTATTAATTATACTTTAAACCACAGAAATCTGGGTAGCTAAAATAAAAAAACTGAGGTGCAGGTCAGTGGCATGTCACAGGTTGTTATAACGCAAATTCCATACAGTGTATACATGAATTCTAGAGACCTGGTGCCGAATAACAGCTAATAAAAGTGAATGCCTAATAGAGAAACAGTAATTTGTTAAAAAGAATATAGGAACAAAATGCCAGGAAACTCTAGACTTTATAGTGGTAGACTGTGAGGCCCCAGAGGTGTCACAGCCTTATTTCTCACTTTGTCCTGTCTCTTGACTCCTGTGGTTTGATAGTCATTTCAAGTGCCTATATTGGACAAGAGGGTGGTCCTTCAGAGGCCAGGACATACTCAAGATCATGAAGGAATTGAAGTGGGCAGAATACAGGCAAACAAGATAATGACAGAAGAATAGCTGTTTAGAAGAGTAGGTCTATAAATAGGCTATTGAGACCTGCCTTTCAAAGACAAAAGGCATCAATATAAGGTTTCATGTTTTCCATACACATTAACTACATTTCTTATGGTGGATTATTCTTGACTTTTGTTATAAAAGGACAACAACATCGGAATTGTCAGAAAACTGCAAAATGGTTAGAAAAAAAAAGAGGCCGAGACTGATTTCTTTCTAGCCCAGTACATAATTGGAGCCTATCACTGACTTTATGATTTTACATGAGGAAAAATGCTATTTTTTAACCTAAACATATTTTTAACAGGTGCGACCTAACATGTCATCATGAGAAGATTTAAAAATACAGTTGTGGGATTGCAGTTAGGATTTGGAGGAGGAAAGTACACAGCTAATCAATTATACAAAAAAGACAAATGTCAGAACAGATAAGAAGTGATACATGCAGTGTGTTATTTAATGGAAGGCTTACAGCTTTTCTGTTAAGTATTTAGAAGGGAAATAATGCATGAATCCACTGTCGCTCACAAATGCAGATTGCTTATCTGTCTTTTACTATGTACCAGTTCACATTATTCTAATTGTACCATCAATTAGACATCATAATGTAGTATATACCACATCTCAAATCGCTTTGTTGTTGAGCTTTTGAAATTTTAGCTCTTCCATCAAATAGCAAGGCCAGCCATCACTGTCCCAAACATATAAAAACACAGTCCTGTCTCTTCTATCCATTTTTCTGTTGCTCATTTTAAATTCACACTTGTTTGTCATTCTATACTCTGGCTAGATGTAAAACCTTGTCTTATGAAACATTTCCTTTGTCAATTCTTGTTGCATGGTAACTTCTAAACAAGTTGAGAACCTCCTAGTGCCTCATCCAGCAAAGAGTTTGAATGTTTTAGTGAAATTAACAGTTTCTAATTTATTATATTCACCCCAACCGATTTATTGTATTTACTTCAGCCTCTATGCTGCTGAATCCCTCCATCTTCTCCCTGACACCAGTAACTGCTCTACAAAGGAGCTAATGAAGCAGAGAAGAGGAAATTTTTTTCCTGGTAATTAAGAAAAATGAATGGAGGTGACATAGAGGCTGCTGCATGCTTCATAATTGTCCTCTCCTCTATATCTTCCTCCTCCATTCTTCCTTTCTCCATCAGTAACTGTCTTCACTATGACCTGCTGCATCATGTGTGATGAATGCAACATGAATTTTGTAGTGAAAAAAAAGAAGAAAAGAAGAGATATATGCTTCACCCAGGTTTTATCACTGCAACCTGTGAATTGCTACTTGAGAAAAATAAAACGTTATAATCTTTTAGTCTTCTTTGTTTTCCCCCTTGATTGACAGAATTGATTCTAATCAGGTTCCTCTATCTTCCCATTGATGGACCCTACACAAGGTAACAGTCAGCTACAAATTGCAATTTGGGCTTTTCCTTCTTCCAAAATGAGTTTGCAGCATATTGATTGTGCTTACAAGAGATCTCAAAGGATTTCTGGTCAACAAAATGAAGTGATGTTCTTCAGACAAAACACTTAAAGAGTTCTACTCCATTTCAGATATTCATATAACAGGCTGAGAGTCATACAAAAACCTTAAGAAGTTTAAGGTCCCATTCATGATGTAAGGCTGTCTGCATGTTTAACCTGTCAAAACCTTGTACTGACATGTCCAGGCTAAAGAATTCTAGCTATACAAAATTAGCTATATTACACTTGAGTCTTATACAGACTCGTAGGCATCAAATGATTGCATACAGAAGTGAATAAACACACTGAAAAACATTGGCAGCACCATTCATGATTCTTTATTATCTTCCCTAGGTCATGTTTTTAAAGTATCATGTTGAAATCATTCAAATCATTTTCAGGCAAAGTAAAAAAGAAATGCCACGTTTGCTCTTTGTCAACTGATCCAAACTATGCCTGGCATGGCCAGTGTTTCTTTGTGTGGTTACTTTCATCGAGCAATGTGTGCTTAATGTATTTACATTACATTTTTTTTTTATGTTTATCAATGTTTAGAATCATTTTCTATCTATGGGTGCGTTCCATTTGGAAGGCAGCTACCTAGTCAGTCATTGCCCATGAAGGCAGCTCTCTCATTCAGCAGAATTCTAACCGACAAGTTGCCTTGATAGGCAGCACATTTGAGACACGTTTCATAGTCAGCATAAACCCTATAAAATTACTAAAGCTCTATACATCCAATTCCTCCAGAAATAATGCCTTTTCCACACTTACCCTGAAAGTACATTCACATGAAATCAGCTCATCTATTTTAATGTTAATTTCACAATTTATTTGCTTTAGGAAAACATTCATCCTGCTTCATAAAAGTGCAACAGAACAAACCAATTGTAATATTTTATTATGTAATTGAGGAACAAAAAACTCCTTCCAGCCTCTCTGATCAGAGTTTTTCTCTACTGTGAAAAGAGCACCTTTTCCTCGGCCCGTGCTTTTATAAAGGCCTTCAGTGGATCTTTTGTCCCTGGATCAAAACAATCTGAATTAATAACAGCGCTTCATGGAGTACACCATAATAATTTATATTTCTGTTGCACATTCATCCCACAGTGATATATAAGTAAGTCATATAAAAGTATTCTCATCATTTTATACCTGGGTGACTACATTAGCTAGCTATAGGTAACACAGCTAGCGCGCTAAGCTAACTGTAGCTTCGGCACTCTGTCAGGTACTGTTCACTTGAAAAGAATTTAAAACAATATAAAACATGATCATCTTAATGAATCCATGCAGCAGAAAAAAATATAACTAAGCTTATTTTTATAAATAAAAATAAGTTGCATTTGTACACAAACTCCTCTCCTGAGGTCCCGCTGACTTGAGAATTCTATTAAAATAAGGATGCTGTTCAGTTAGGCACCTTATGCTGCCTTCCAAACGGAACAGTCCTTTTCTCGGGAACGTGCATATGCTGCCTAAGAATGTTGCCACTCAATCATACTCTTCTCAATAGAAATGAAACTATTGAAATGAAACTTCCAGTTTAACTGATCTTTCGCCATCACTCGAACCCGAAACAGTACGTCATCCGGGAACTTTTCACGCACTGCTTGATGCATACTGCACATTTGGACACACTAGTCACGCTTGCGTACTGTTTTTGCATAATGTTCAGTTTGGAAGTATGCGATTTCGGACGCAGCCTTACTCTTACTGAAGCAGCGCGCGACAAGCCTCAACATAATCTACGGGTGAATCGCAGAGCCAAATTAGAATTTGCGTTAACGACACTATTTTTTAATCATGATAATTTGAGATTGCGTTAATGCGTTATTATCACGTTATCTTTGACAGCTTGTACATATATTTTTATGTTTTTTTCCTGTACAGTTCATAAATCATATTTTCACACAGTGTAAAACACTATGAATGACTAAATTTAGCACCTATAATTCACCTTAATGTCTTTGGACTATGGAAGGAAACCCACACAGACACAGAGAACATACAAGAAACAAACACAAACATGATCTCCTGGCCAGGGAATTGAAACTAGGCCCTTCTTGCTATAAGGTGACTTAAGTACTATGTAGTGTACCACCATGCCAATGTTAATGACAATATTAGAATATGTATAGCACATTTCTAGAAATGTGCTAGTAGGAGTATTTAGTGCTCAACACATTAATTACTGTAGTGTTATAATTATAATAAACAATGGATATCTGGTTAAACAAATTCAACTGAGATCTTTTGATTCAATTTCTGTTCATGCATCAAATGCTGACTACATTGTTAGATCAACCCAATTTGTAAATAACTAATTACAGGCTACTCAGTTTTTAGGCTACTTATATGTCATAAAAACTGCTTCTGACTGACGTATAATGTTTTCTCATCCAGTTAGTGTATTGAATGAACACAGCTGGAACCAGAACTTAGTGTTCAGGGTGAAGACCATGTTACAACCAGCCCTGTGCTTTGAGCTTTTCAGCGTATTCAACCAGTAATCATGTAGTAAATAGAACAATTTAAGTTATCAGTTTTAGTCATTTGGTTATCACATGTAATCGGCGGTAATTGTCCTGACCTGACTGGGTTTCATCATAGTAATACTTTTAAAGTAATCATTTTGTTACTCTGCAGTTACAGTCTCTTTGTATTTCCATCAAGCATTGCATCAGAAAGCAACACGTAGCAGCCACGCTATTATCCAGCAGTTTGACAGTCCCGTACAGCTGTGTGAATCATCCTGCCTCTGAATTGAAATCTACAGGTCCAGAGGTGCCATTTGAGCACACTGAGGGAGGTCTAATGATGCCTGTAATGCTGTTTATGATGGTAATAATAGTAGTAATACTGAAATAATGACAGTGCTCGGTGTAATAGTAGTTCATCGTGTGTGGCGCCGAGGTCTTCTGCGTGCAAAAGATTACTCTGTCATTGTCCCAGCGGGTCGCAAGACTCTCAATGTTCAGCTCTATGATTTGGAGCGCTCGAGTGTGGAATCCAATTGTGTGAGTGCGTCTGGGCTTGTGGATGTGTGTGCTTGTGTATGTGCAAACATGATCTCTTATGCAGGATCTAATATAATGTGTGTTTGTGTGAATGTTTGTATGTTTTATAGATAGATAGATATATAAATATATAAATAGTAAAATGACACAGAAACAGCTGTACTTCTCTGTAGGTGTGTGTTCCCAGTGACTAAACAAGAGCACATAGTCTGCTATTTTATGCTAGTATTACACACCAGAACTAGGCTGTATTCAAAATACCACCACACATTAATTACTGTAGTGTTATAATTATAATAAAAAATGCATATCTGGTTAAACAAATTCAACTGAGATCTTTTGATTCAATTTCTGTTCATGCATCAAATGCTGACTACATTGTTAGATCAACCCAATTTGTAAATAACTAATTACAGGCTACTCAGTTTTTAGGCTACTTATATGTCATAAAAACTGCTTCTGACTGACGTATAATGTTTTCTCATCCAGTTAGTGTATTCAATCAACACAGCCGGAACCAGAACTCAGTGTTCCGGGTGAAGACCATGTTCCAACCAGCCCTGTGCTTTGACCTTTGCAATGTAGTAATCATGTAGTAAATAGAACAATTTTAAGTTACCAATTTTAGTCATTTGGTTATCACATGTAATTGAGGTAATTGTCCTGACCTGACTGGGTTTCATCATAGTAATACTGATCATTTTATTATTCTGCAGTTATAGTCTCTTTGTATTTCCATCAAGCATTGCATCAGAAAGCAAAATGGTATGTAAACGTACACAGCAGTGTTGGGCAAGCTACTTTTAAAATGTTGTGAGCTAAGCTATCAGTTACTCAACAATAAATTAAGCTACACAAAAGCATAAATAGTTAAAGCATTTATTGAAGAAGAGCCCATGGTCCAACACAGTGTAGACACTGCATTATTTGAAGCATTGAGACATAAATAAAAGCTACAGTCTTAAATAAAACAAAAAAAGTTATTTGCCTACTATTACGTGATAAGTGATATTATTATTATGTGATGAAGAATGTAACATCTACAGTATCTGTAAGATTATCAACAGGTCAATAGATAAATGCTGATGGAAAATAGTTGAACAGTAGCACTTGACCACATTGATTTTGTCAAAGTATCTCTCAGAGAAAAAAAGGTTGGAGACCCCTGGCCTAGGACATCACTCTGAATAGACTCTCAATAACTGGAGCCTATTGATAAAAACATATCTATATATGCTAATCTAATTTCACAATGATGAAAACTACATGTAAACTTTACAAACACTTTGACCAGAGACGGTGGTCACTTTTGTAGGCTAGTTTCCCTTCTGCCAGTCAGCATGGGTTAACATCTGTTACATGACGTTATTCCCTCGTTTTCACTCATTTCTAACACTTTAAGTAATAGGGACTGCAATAGGGAAATGAACGAGTCACCTGAATGTGGGTGTTAGATGTCTTAGACGTAGTTAGGTAGTTCGGTTTTGGGATTTGCAAAGCACACATTTAAATACGTATTTTTTGTCTGACAATTCAACAAGTGATATATATTTTTGCAGATGCACTGCTCTTCTCGCGCTCCTCCTGTCTCTTCCTCCATCCTCTTGTGCTGCGCGTGCGAGTGTTTGTGTGTCACTCTTGGCCGGTCTGCTGGTTCCTCTGCCAAACGCATGCTTGTGATTCGATAGACACACAGCAAAGTAAAAGCATGCGCATAAATATGCTTTATTTTTGTCTGTTGTGTTTCAGAATTATAATGCAGAGCAAAACTCTGTTTTTCTCAGACATGTCCTGGAAATTGTAGTTTTTGTGGACACTTTTGTCGCTGCTTGATCAAAAAAGTACTGTAACTACTGGAAAGTTATTTGATTAAAAAATCAGCGACGCTACTGACAATGCAGTTAAACTAATAGCTTCGCTACATGTAGCGGTGCTACCGTCCATCACTGACAATCAGCACATTACAGTCAAACATTAATATACAAACACTGTGGCAAAAAAAAAAAAACTGATACACCAGTCTAATACTTGGTAGGTCCACCAAGGAGCATGGAAATATTCTGTAACCATAAACTGTCATCTCTAGACATGGCATTGTCCTGTTAGAAGAGGCTGCATCAGAATGAATGCAGGACACGAAGGGTTGTGAGTAGGGGTGCGAATCTCTCAGTGTCTGGCGATTCAATTCGATTCAATTCCAATTTTTGGGGCCACGATTCAGTCGTTTTTTGATTCTCGAACGATTTTTCTATTTTGAATGGTCTATAAATTTTGTTTAAATTATGTGATTAACAAGATGAAAAGACAATGTAAACAAATAGAACATTTATTTAAAACAGGTTCCCTATTATATCAAATATTTTTATATCAATAATTGGATTGTGCATAAAATTGTGTAACTTAAATGACCAATATTAGGTTAGCTTAGCTGCCTGGCTTTTTCTTAAATAAAATAAATCTATCACTGAACAAATAATTAAAAATATATTAATACAAAAATAAATATAGACTTCAGTCTGACATAGTGCATTAACCTTTAACTGAAAATAAAATACAGACTTTAAAGTCATAGTGTGCTAGTCTGCTAGCAAGGGAGCTGGCTAACTAGCTTGTTGTCAGGTGGCCTAGACAGCCTTCTTCTACGGTGGCTGAGTGGACACGTAATGTGATTTCCATTACGCTTGGGAGTAGGAGCCTCAAAAAATAAAACACATTTTAATATTTTTAAGATTAAGATTTTTTGGCATTTTTAATTGATTCAGAATTGCCAGGATTAGGAATCATGATTCTTTACAGAATCTATTTTTTTCAGCGCCCCTAGTACCCGAGTATATCTCATCGGACAGAAGGCAAACATAGAAATGCCAGCCAAACAAACCCCATACCATTATGGAGCTACCACCAGCCTATGTATTTTGCAGAGGCTTGTCTGT
>JAOVVF010000017.1:9280962-9292548 GCA_028565595.1 Duopalatinus emarginatus | reverse complement strand
ATATTTGCACAATTTTTAGCATCTCCATAAACCGTCAACCTCAAAACATACAAACATTCACACAAACACACCCATCATAGTAGGTCCTGCATCCTATACATACTATAATAAATGGAAAATTTAAATCTAATTGGTCAGAAGGTGTAATACACTTATATTCATAAGAAAATAAAGAAAAATGGAGAAGCTGGTGAAGCAAAGGCTGTTTATAGCTGCTATAATGTAAGTGATAACTTGTTTTGCAGATGTGCCATAACATTTTTAACTGTTAACAGTTAAAAGTACAGAGGAGGTGGTCCCAGTCCAGTCCTGAACACCCTCTCGAGAGGTTCATTCCGACCCAGTTAGTATTTCAAGATGTGCCCTCAAAGTGAATTTCACATTCTGTAGGTGTTGTTTAACCTGCTGTATTGCCCAAAAAAGGGCTATAATTATGAATAACTGCCATCTTCACAGTTGCTGTTCATGTTAAATGGAATAGAAGTATGCACTTGTTCAAAGGACATGACCTCCTTCCTGTATTTAATTTCTTGCTCCCATTATAGACAGGTCTGACCAATAAGGAAAGAGAATGTTCTCAAGGGGCTAGTTGGGATGCCTTTTAGTGCATTATGCTTTTACCCTGTGTGAAAACAAACAAAACTAAGGGATAAAAAAGGCTCCAATTTTACAAACTTGTTAACTTATGGAAATAAAAAAAAAAACATCCTGTAGGTGTGAAAATGCCCTTAGTCTAGCTACTATTATGAACAGCAGGTAAGAATATTCTTATATTCCAATAAGTATATTTAAAAAATTGGCTTAATTGTGTCATTTGACAAAATACAAGTAGTATACATATAAGTGGCATATGGTGTCATTTGTGGTGTAAAATGAAACCTGAAATGTAAATGGTGTAGGTATCCAGGTGGGAAACAAACAGAAAATATTGGGAACTAGAAATAGGCATCTTTACACTTGATTAATTTCAATGTCCTGTACTGAGCATGCTCTTTTATATATGCCTTCCCAGAGGCTGCTATGTGTACCTCTCACCTTTCTTGTTCTGACAGAGCCTATGGGCTTGACACACTGCCACCCTGTAATTCTGCACACCACTACACACTGCCATCCTTTACCTGACAAAACAAATACTCTCACAGCACAACTCAGGTCCCCAGCATTAGCCACAGTGCAATGCTGGTTTAAACAAAGTTATAAGCTGTGATGTATTTTTTTACACTAAAAGCCAGGAAACTGTATGTTGGTCAGCACCGTTTAAACAAGCTGTTGCTGACATTGCATAATAGATCTTTTAAGGTGAGAAAGGCAACGAAGGGAGATGGTGAAAGATGGAGGGCAAATTGTGTATTCAGGGCAGAGTTACTATTTTATAACAGTGCTGCTATTTGTCCCACATTGCTTGTTAGGGTGTGTGGTTGCTAAGTATCAGCTTCCACACATGGAGGCTTTAAAGTAGTTGATGTTTTTCTGCACAGTGAGGGACAAAAAAAAGATAACAATATGTTATTTATAAGAATATAAATCATGTAAGTAGAAAAAGATGCAAAACAGCAAGCATATGCCTCCTACTTCCTCTATATATTATCAGTCATAATGAATATATTCTGCATAATATGAAATTGATGGTACACTAGTCAGTCTTCACTGTTAAGAATAAAACATCATTTCTATGTGGTTGGAAATGTGTCATGGATGGTAGATTCCATAAACCATCCTGCCCGGCTTACATCTATAATGCGGTGTTTCCTGCTTCCCCTCCTCCTCACCCCAGCTTTCATGTTATTTATTTATTTCCACTTACTGCTGTTGAGAACTTGTATGGTCCCAGCCCTGGGGAGAATCCCTGCAAATAGATTTATTAGCCAGTTTTGTAACCACAACAAGGGTAATGTGCATGCCAGTCAGTGTTGGAGAACAGAGGCAACAGGGCGTTTGCTGCGTGGATGGACAGTGCTGTTCGGCATTTAACAGAGGCGATATTCACTCAGACTGCAAATACTGTAGGTAGAGATCAGGAAGTTATTCATTAAAGCTACACCAGTGTCGCACATGTGAGAGACCAAGGGGTAAATGAAAACGTAGAGCTTCATGGCCTCAACAGAAGGTGCGCTGTTAATGAAACAAAGTTCATGCCAGAATGGTGACGCTGCAGCTTTGTTTTGGATTTGTCATCATATTGAGAGGTCATAAAGATGACAAACTTTCACAGACCAGATGCGCCCTTATCTGATGCCGACATTTTGAGCACAGACGTTGCATTTGGCCTAGTTGCCATCTGTATCCTGCTCTTTCTGATATGACCCATATAGCTCAGGGGATTAAAAGAACACTAGGTTATAGTGTTTTGGACTGCAGAGCTTCTGAATTCGCAAATCTGATCGGTCAGAATTGCTCAGGGTTATTAATTGTCTGTAACAGCACAGTTCAGGCAGTAGTGCAAAGTGTAAGATAAATCATATGTTTATATTCAAACGCTGTATTCTAGTTCTAGTATGGTAACATTGTTATTTATGTTGTAACAAAAACATGTCCAGTTGATGCTTGATGCAACAGAAATTAAAAGCCAGTGAACAGCATTGTCTTCTCAAAGCTCCAGGGTCCCTGGTTTAAGCCTGAGCTTGGGTTTCAGTACATGCTCTCCAGTAAATGTGTGGGTTTCCTCCGGATTCCCAAGTTTCCTCACTTCTTCCAAAAACATGCCAGTAGGTGGATTGGCTTGGATAAATGTGTAATGTGTAAATAAGTGCATGAATGTGTGTGCATGGTGCCCTTATGATGGCTAACATCTTATCCTTCTTGAATTTCCCTCTGGGATTAATAAATGAAAGTGAACCATTTTGCCTTACTGTGTTTGCACACAGAAGGAATGTGACCTCTGCATTTAACCCATTCATGCAGTGAAACACACACACCAGTGAACACTAGGGGGCAGTGAACACTTGCCCAGAGCGGGGGGGCAGCCCCAAACCACGGCGCCCGGGGAGCAGTTAGGGGAGTTAGACACCTTGCTCAAGGGCACCTCAGTCATGTCTTGCCCTGGGTGGGGATCAAACCCACAACCTTCTGGTCACGAGACGAGTTCTCACGGCTGCCCCTTTATATACTAAAGTGATCTATCGATCCATCCAGGATGGCTCTTGATCTAGCATAAACCTGACAAAGATAAAGCAGTCCTGCAAGCACTTAGTTACTTAAAGGAATAAGAGGTATAACTATTGATATTGTAAAGTTTCTTATGGTTTATTTGTTTTATGTTTATGTTTAGGAGCTGTTAACAGTGTGAAAGGAGTTTCCAGTGTCAGCGCTTTGTAACAGCCAACTGTTTTTAGAGAGACAGAGAAGCTTGTGAGGAAAGTGTTTATTGCTGTGATAACTGATGTGATAACAGGAACTAAATTGTTTTATGGAGGTTTCAACAACATCAATTGTAACTATAAGCTGTTAAAAAGTGTGATGTCTTCATTTATTACTTCTTAAATAATAATCGATAAAAAAAAAGTGTAGGCAAATTGCTAAGAAGAACAAATACTACAGGATGTGTTGTTGTTGGATGATAATAATAAAAAAAAAAAAACAAGAGTATTAGTAGGTCTGCAGTTATTATTGTGGGCCAACCAAAGCATTGTTAATTCCTCTATTTAAAACCCTGTCCTCTATTTAAAACCCTGTCATGTTTTATTCCTTATGTACGAACACTTATAATTTACAGGAAGTTTCCTGTGGGATTTCAGTATGATTTCGCAACAGGTTACCACCAGACTGACTAGGTCATATTGCTTTTTCTTGCAGTTGGCCCTGGGCCTCATCTGGGCCTTTTTTTTTTTTTTAAATACAGACTTTGGGCAGAACTATTCATCTTCAATCATATAATATCTGTACATTTTTTTTGCTTTGCAGTTTCTGCAGTGGGCTTTTTAAGGGATGCCTGCAATCTCAACATTCTTGCAAGGTCCAAAGGGTCTTGTTAGAAGCAGGTTGGTGCTGTCAAAATATTTATAGTCTTTGAAAATGCTGGATAGAGACAAAAAAAGAAAACACACAGCATGTTCTGTGCCCTCTCTTGTGGATAACACTTGTGAAAAGGGGGCTATGGTATACAGGGCACCATCACTTGGTGTGTGATTTATGTAATGGATCACTGCGATGTTAGGGCAAGGAAGGTCATTGTACAGCCTCTTTGGTGATGTGTTATTACATAGAGTTTAATATTAATTACAGTACTTTCATGAGACAAAGATTTCAGACATGCTCTCAAGTGGAGCTAAACAGGACAGTGTGGCTTACATAAGAGAAAGTGGGACAAAGACTTGCACTGTAATATCTAGTGCACTTTAACTATGTATATTTGTACTGGATTAAAAATACAACTCGTTTTAATTCATTTTTTTTTTTACCCTTGGTACAAAAGAAATGTTCATCCCATTTTTCAGTATAAATCAGTTCTAAACACTATGAAGACTTGTAAGTCCTAAGAATTGAGCATGTGTGCACATTGCATCTACATGGTTCAGTTTTACAACCCTTTTTTGCAGTAGTTTCTTCTTGTTTTGAAACTGATTTTAACATTCCTTACAAAATTGGTGAGATGCATTAAGTACAACAGCTTCAAAAACACCACAAAAACAAATCTTAACCAGGGTTTACCCGTTACTGTTCATTAGTAGTCGGACTGATTTGACTTCCATCATTCTTAGGTCATAGATAGACAGACAGATAGATTATTTTATTAATAATATTATTATTAATATTATTATAAACTTTATTAATCCCTGAGGGAAATTCAAGAAAACTGTGCATTATATTTATGTTTCTAACATTCTGTACAGACACTGCACTAGCAAGAAAGCACCTTAGTGAAAACCCAAAACAAAATTCTGGAAAATACTAAAATAATTAATAAATGTACTAACACACAGGTGTACAATGCTGTGTACTGTATGTTGATGATTTGTTTTGTATGGCAATGGTTGATTTTCTCTTGGTTGAATGAAGCAAATGAAAATAAAGAAATTGCACAGAGTATACTATAGTGCATCTCAATAGATGTAGCTTGAAAAAGATGGAAAAAGTTTGTGTGTTCATAATACAATTCAAAAATATATTTTATTTTCATTACATGGTAATGCCTTTTTATTGTATTGCTTTAGTTCAGTATGGCCTATAGTTAAAGAAATAAAAAAAACAGTATCTCCAATTTATTGGACTATTTTATTTCAAGTTAGAGTATATCACTATTCAAACACTACAAATGCTAGTCTAGTTCACCACACACTACCACAATCATGGGGAAGACTGCTGACTTGACAGTTGTCCAGACGATGATTATCGCCACCCGCCACCCTCTTTCCTAACAACATGTATGTAACAACTACAACAATAAAATGATGATAATAATAATAATAATAATAATAATAATAATAAATACTAGTAATTGTAAATAATGTGGGAGGAAATGTGCTGCCAGTTCAGACTAAAAATCATCTTTAGACCACCTGAAAAGCAATTAATTTGTTTTAAGTGGTCTGTTTAGGGGGTTTTTATACATTATGGTACTCAAAAAACACTCAGTGTAGTTTTTGTTTTTCATTTGGTTAAAAGTATTATTAGTCACTTAACTGCTATCAGTTGACCTCCAACCTATCCACTGATCCATTGATTTGGTTTTTAACTTTAATGGTTATGAGTGTATAGCTGTTGAGATACACTAAAAATATGTATCTAAATATATGTGGACACCTGATCAATCAGATCCTTATGTCTGAACATCCCATATATCAGATGTTTATCAGATTTATTTCACCTTACCTGGTGGTTAATGGGGTTAAGGTCATGCCACTCTGTCAGAGTTCCTCTACACAAACTTTGGCAAACCACATCTTTACAGAGCTGATTTTATGCACAGGAGACTGGAACATATTTGGCTCTGTTAGTTCCAGTAAAGGGGAATTTTAAATGTTACAGCATACAAAGACATTTTAGACAAGTGTGGGTTTACAATTTCTAGCAGTAGTACAAAAATACACAGGGATATGATATTTTGCTTTGCTGGTGGTAGAAAATAACTAATAAATGTTTGCAAGCATTTTGTGTTAAATCAATGAAAAATGGTCCACATAGATCCATTCATTTTATTAATTTACTTATTTATGTATTCTAGTCTTCAACTTTCCAGTTTGGTGCCCATGATAGCCTCAGATTTGTGCTTTTGGTTAAGAGGAGTGGAACCTAATATTGTAACCCAACTAACGCAAAGGCTGCTATTGGGCGGTATTGACGTTTTTCATATCGATGTTGTTTACATTTTTATACATATAAACATAACATTTATCTGTTATTATAACCATGATAATGTCTCTCTGATCACATGTCCACACAAAACAGAAGAATAAATGACCGGTCTTAACAAGGGAGAGTGCAGAGTGATCATAACATTCACTCAAAACAGTGGTAATAAATCTGCGCTATTATTTAATAAAGAAAAGCAGATTCTATATTTATTCAGTGTTTTTACCAGAAAAATTAACTGGTTTATTTTGTCAGACTTAAGTAAGTTACGAACAGGGTTAGCAATATACCTGCTGTACTATAAACACCAAGAGTCTGACCTGTTTGTCTTTCTGTCTCACACAACTCCACACACAGCATGTGAACAGAATGAACAGAACAGAACAGAACAGAACAGAACAGCATGTATAGGTATTTGTACATCCTATTCTCTCAAATAAAGGGGGGGGGGTTGTTCAGAGAACTAACAGAAAACTTGTTCAGAGAAATAACCCTGTTCAGCACGAGCTCTCTCAAAATCATCCATTGTGAACATCAAGTGCAGAGCGGCATGCAACGTGCACGACTAGCATTCATGCATGGAATATAAAGCAGAAATTTGGTGCGTCAAAATACTGTCACCTTTTTTCAATACCGTCACCATTTTTCAATACCATCACTATTTTTCAATACCGTCACTATTTTTCAATACCAAAATACCATCATACCACTCAATCCTAGTTCACATTGTTAAATACCAGTTACTATACACTTCCCTTTATTTTAAATCAGTCTGGTTATTCTCCTCTAATCTAATTCATGCATGGAATATAAAGCAGAAATTTGGTGCGTCAAAATACTGTCACCTTTTTTCAATACCGTCACCATTTTTCAATACCATCACTATTTTTCAATACCGTCACTATTTTTCAATACCAAAATACCATCATACCACTCAATCCTAGTTCACATTGTTAAATACCAGTTACTATACACTTCCCTTTATTTTAAATCAGTCTGGTTATTCTCCTCTAATCTCTCATCTGCAAGGTGTTTCAGCATGCAGACCCTCTGCTCACAGGATGTTGTTTGTTTTTTGTACTATTTTGTATAAACTCAAGAGACTGTGTGAACATCCCAGGAGATCAGCAGGTTTTGAAATACTTAAACCAGCCCATCTGGCACATTCAACCATGTCATGGTTAAAACAATTTCACAGATATCACACTTTCCCCTGTTTTCCTGTTTAATGTGAATATGAACTGAAGCTCTTGATTAGTATCAGCATAATTTTGAATAGTTGGATAGCTTTTTGAAATGAAAACCAACACATTTAAGTATATCATACAAACAGTATAAACAGTCTGAACAATTTTTGAATCTACTGGACCCTGGACAGAACACTGGCCCATTGAAACTGCAGTTAATTTATTTATGATCATATAAAATACATACTCATCCAAGAAATAGAGCTTTGATTGACTGTTTTTTTTTTTTTTGTCACTAGATTGCGGAGACTCTCCACTTATATAGTGGTCTAAATCTGAGTGCATTGCATTGGTCTCAGCTGTGTCCTCTGAAGTGAGTGTACTTTGCCCTAACCTTTTTTTCTACTAGAGTTAGCAGAGGAGAGCTTGCCCCAGTGATGACCGCCTGGCCTAATGGGAATCTTCTGGTTGAATGAGCCTCTCGGCAGGGATACACAGATCTGCCCAGCCAGAGCTCCAGCTGTGGTGCTGACATAGAGAAAATGAAGTGCTGTGAACAGGAAAGCCATGTTTGAGAAGGGACGGGAAGGAGGGGTAGGGGGTAGCAGGAGGTGGAAGGTGGTGCTGGATAGGAAGAATATAGATAACAGAATAGAGTATGGTCCATGGCAAAATGCCATTCCAGAGGATTTATGATGAAGAGGCAAGGTGCTGCTCATCCCATGGCTTTGATTCTGCAGCCCTTCATTCTTGTTTCTTGGCAGTGGCTTTGGATTGGTTTGTTTTCTCACAATGTAGCTGCCCAAGTTTTCAGTCATTCAGACTGAGCCTCTGTAAACACTTGACACAATAGGGCCTTGCTTGCTTATTTATGTTGCTACAAAACATTTCTGGCTAAAAATTGTAGGGGATTTCACAACACTACAGGATTTTGGAATATATACATTCATATACACATACACATGTGTATGCATATTTTTATATGTACAAGTATATGTCAGAATCACAGATACTAAATGCTTACAAACACATTACTAAACATAGCACAAAAAAGTAAGGAAATTTATGTTTGGTAGATTATTTCTTTGTTGTAACAATGCTTCTTGAGAATACATCTTATACTGTTGGAAAGCCTGTTAATTTCCCTTTTAAATGGTGCCACAATTGTAAGTAAGAAGCATTTGTGGGATGAGCAGCAGAGCTGAGTATGTGGGTTGCATGAAAAATTTGCCAAAACCTCTCTACCATTGCCAAACAGCTTATGCTGTCATTGACTTGTTTGGTGTTTGGTAGACTGGATGATTGAAGTTTGAAGAAAGAAGACATATTGCCAATTTAACAATTTATTCATTTAACAAACAGGAGCCTTAGTAGCATGTGGAGGAACCATACACAGCCACAACAGCCTGGCACCTCCTTCTCATGCTGGTCACCTGCCTGGTCAGACACTGTGGTGGGATAGCATCCCATTCTTGAAGCAGCATTTGTTGCAAGTCAGCCGACGTGGTTGTCATCTTGGAGGATATAGTTCTGTCTCAGACTGTGGAGATATGGGATTGTCTCTGGTTGCAGAATTACATCCCGATATTTCTCTGCATTGAAATTGCCTACAATGATCACAAGCCTCATTTTTCCAGTGAGGGATATGCCGCCCCACCCCATCACAATGCCTGACATCTCCTGTTATATGGAACTTGGCCTTTAATTTGGAGATGGTACTAGTGCTCACTCCAAACAATGCTGCAGCTTGTTTTTGCAGAACACCAGCTTGAAGTTGCCCTATCGCACAGCCCCTATCCAGATCAGTCAAACGTGTCATGGCGACTGTTGGAGCAGATACCTACTTACCACTGTAGCAGGGCCTATGCTCACAGGTGCCAATTAATGACTCTTCATGTTTGTATGATCAGCATTCAGCTACTAGACATCATGGTTAATTGCCCTTGCACATTTTTTCATGGGTATGTCCTCTACTATGTCTGAGTGTCTGGATCATGTACAGGCTTCTATTGGAGGACTTTGAGCCATCCAGCTCCCAGTGCAGCTTTGAGTGCAGCTCCCAGTTGTCAGGTGTCTAGCAGTCTTTTTTTACTCACTCACTCACTCACTCACTCACTTACTCACTCAGTGATTTCCTGCTCTTTCCAATCACTGGTCTCACTTAGGTCTCACTTGTGCCAGTACCCCATAAGGTGAGCAAATGAATAATTGTGCATCTGGCAGAATGCAAGGTGGGCAGCATGGTGTGCACTCCCCTGTGAGAAAACAGAGTTAGAGCTGTTGGGCAATGGTGGGAAAAGTAAAATGTCAAAAACAAATGGGAGATGGAGTGGCAAGAAAAGGTGGCTAACAAGGAAGAGAGTAAGCACTAAAAACAGCAGATCTGTGATTAGGTATTTCTCAGTTAGTGAGAGGCTATACCAGAGAGTGAGGTCGAGTGAGGCAACATAAGTGAACAGAGAGGGAAAGTGGACAAAGCTGGCTGCAATTAGCATAATTAGACAACCTGTTCTTCTAAGGCAATGACAATATACGTCTTTCCTCATTACATCCTGTAAGCAAATGCAGAGCTTAATGTGAGGCAACATGCTCTCTCTCCACGCTCCATCCATTACCGGAGACACGGCTTTGCCAATCCACACTACTCCCCTCTGAGGCTCACTCACCCGTACCTCTCCACTCTGCCAAGATGAGAGAGTCTCCAGCACAGGGGCTGCATTAAAACATTTCCTCATTCCAGATCATAATAGCCCATCTCAAGAGCTCCTGAGCTGCAGCCAAATGCAAGAATTGGGTAATGCTACGACACAGGCTTTGATGCCAGTCCAGGTGTTTGGTTAATGTTGCCTAATTGACTTTGTATTCCAAATATTTGTGTTGCCAAGCATAAACAGTTTGTAGGCCTGGAACGAATTTCCAGATACATGCTTGCCTCACTACCCCAACTATTTATATATTTATATTTATATATTTTCTTGTTCATCTATCTATCTATCTATCTATCTATCTATCTATCTATTTTACAAATGCTACATTGTGCAAGTAGATTTGATAATTGGAAGCATCTTTTTTAATTATTGTGTGTTTAGAATAATAATACAAATGCCATCAGACAGATGTAAGGCTCATTATTATCATTTACTATAATCAAATGTAATCAGGAATTCGTTTTTTTTTTTATATATGATAAATAATCCCACTGCGTATGGGTCAGAAATTGCACATGCATTGATGGTTTTGCTAATTACTTTCTATAACCATCAGTAACACATTAAATATATGTGCAGGAGTGGATCTGGAACTTTTACAGTGAAGTGCCAGTTTGAACCCACAGGCTATTTTATTGTTGTGGCAAATTTGGCAGATCATAATTGTACTCTATCATAATTACACCTGTACAGTATTAGATATTACTGTATACAGTGATATACAATGATACATGTTTAATAAAAAACAACCCCTTATTAAAATGTTATGTAAATTACTACAGTAATTCTTTACTTACACATTTGTTATAAAGTATTTTTAAAAAAAACAAACAAAAAAAACAAACGTGTAAACACATCACTCATCTGGTTCCCACTAATATCATTCATGATAAACAAAAATTTCAATACACATTACGATTTATCCATGACCTCTGACTGCTCAGCCTGCTAGTGACAATGTTTAATGAGATGAGGTGCTGGAGACAGTGAGGAAATGACTGTGAATGTGTTAGAGAGTCGGGTTTTTTTTCTTGTGTGTTTAAAATGCTTGACTAATACTGTGATAATATTCATTCATTTATTCATTATCTATGCTGTTTATCCTATTACTTGGTCATATATTGACAGTGTGTATCCTAGTGTTTATCTAGGGGGAAAGTAGGGGCAGGTCACCAGTTTATTGCAGAGCGGAAACATGGAGACATTTTCTCACATTCACATATATCATATATAGGTGCATATAGGGGCAGTTTAAGTGTCACCAGTTTGCCAGGAACAAAATGTTTGCCTTATACCTTACTGCAAAAAAAGCAAATGCTGGAGCCAGTGATGATATGGACTTGTGGATATGTATACATTGTAATACATTGTATTACATACATATATACATACATTGTATTATA
>JAOVVF010000017.1:9216504-9226758 GCA_028565595.1 Duopalatinus emarginatus | reverse complement strand
TTTCTTCAGTAAATTAAATTATGTATCCTTTTATTTCCCACATTTAAAATATCTTCTTTTGGGAAGAAAAAAAGATACATGGCTGATTTCAAAACACAGAAAACTTATGGCTCCACATCAATGTCAAAACTAGGGGGTGCAAAAACACAAGAGTTTTAACAACCCGTGTGTGTAAACAATTTCTCCCGCGAGCGTAAATGTGAAACTTGTAAGCACAGACATTTATCATCATTTCATGCTCAAACCGCCTTATTTGCATTCACAAATGTTTTTTTATAGATTCATTGAGCCACGGTGAATGAAACGGAGTGTTTGTGTGTACATAACAATAGTATCTTCAGTACAGTCCCTCAGTTTAATATTTCAAAATTTACACTAAAAAAAAACTAAATAAAGAACAAGTAAGGGAAGACAGAAAATATTTCGTACATGTTTTTGGCCTGTTTTATGTGTTGTGAGGATAAACAGCTCCTTATTTTCTGTATTAAGTGCTATTCATTTGTCTGTGAAGCGGTAAAAGCAATGTGCGCAGCATTATGTAGACATAAACACTCCCTTTTGTTCACTTTGGCTCACTGAATCTGTATCTGCGAATAAGGAGCTAACTTCGGTCTGTGAATAAGGAACCAAACGAATCGGGAGCTGTGAATAAGTAACCAACTTCAGTGTCGTCTGCTGAAGTTCAACTTCGTCCGCCATGTTTGTCTTCTGGAGAAGGCCTGTTCGAAGCCAATAGCATTCGCTGACAGAAACGCCCATGAGCCTGCCCTCAAACTGTCACAGCCTCCCCAATCCAATATTCGAGCACAAAAAAAGAAACTAATTTACATGGAGGACAACTATCGAATCGAGAAGGAAAAAACATTCAAGAATGCGGAAAAGGCGGTTTGAACATGATATGATGATAAATATGCACACAGGACTTCTTTCTGTGCTCACGAGTTTAACATTTACGCTTGGGGGAGGAATATTTACACACACGAATTGTTAAAACTGACGTCTTGTAGTTCTGTGAAATCCACACCAAAACAGATTTACAATGGCAGCATCCATAGTTTATTAATCATAATTAAGCAATAATGCACAAGAGGGAGTGCTATATCGTGAAATATTGCTGTGCTGCGGTCCTAGGCACGAGGCTGCAGGACGAGTGCTGAAGATCAGTACACCAGTGCCAATATATCACAATATAGCACGACCCTTATCCTATATCACAGTTCCACTATCAGCGTTTATTGATAGATTTTAGGATAAAGAGGACGGGAAACGAGGTAACATAGTTAAATTTTTTCATACGGCCCGCTGCGGAAACATCTAGCGTTATATACATAGGCATCGTTGCCATTCATCTGAAGAAAACATGTCCCCTTCACATTTCATAATTATTCATTTGGACCTCCCCACATTTACCAAAAAATATTAGTTGACCCAGCACTGTTTCTGTTGCTTCGCAAAAGAATCCATTCCACTTGATCAATAGGAGAAAACGCATAACGCTACCACTGAAAGTCCACTCTGGGTTTTCCGGGTTGCCTACAACTGCATGCAAGTGAATTGAATCTACATTACATATTCAGTAAAGGTGCAGACTGCTCCAAACTGGAGGAGGAAACATTAGGATTAAGCTTTGCCTTATTTAACTTTATTAACTTTATGGCTGTGGTTTTTGGTTAATAAACGCTGGCATTGTTGATTGTGTAATAATGGCACTGATGGAACGTCTCTCAGCCAATCAGATTTTAGGGTCAGAACTAACTGTGGGATTAATAGGCAATATTCATATTAATAGGCAACCTTCACTGTAGGGCAGCACAGTGGTGCAGCATGTAGTGTGTTTGCTACACAGCATCTGGGGTTGTGGCTTCAATCCTCACTCCGGTGTCTGTCATTGAATAGTTTGGTGTGCTCTCTTCATTTCCATGTGGTTTTCCCTAGCTGATCGGTTTTAAACACTGAAAATCACTGGGAATCTTTAGTAAGAGTAAGATCCTATGAATGGAGATTCTTTTTGGTTGTTTTTTCTTCTTTATATGAAAGTGCATTAAATATTGACCACAATTTTGTTTTATTATTATTGTTATTATTATTATTATTCTTCTTATTATTATTATTATTTCAGTGGATAGTACTGAATTTCATCTATTTTGTTTTTCGGGGGTTACCCTGCGATGGATTTAGAGTTTCTGCCTTTCCTCCAATGATTCTGAGTGGTCTCCTGACAAACGGCAACCTTGATGGACAAAGTGAATAAGAAAAATGATTGACTGACTGACTGACTGACTGACTGTCAACCTTACTATATAACATTATACATTAACTTGTTTCAGTTTCTTAATTTTTTTTATTGCTGATTCTGAAACAAGTGTAAGAAGGGGTTGGAAATGCTGCTCACTCTGCCATCTTGTGAGCAACTGTGTGCTTTGACGCTCTATGTAAACTCAGTCTAGGGCTGGGTGAAATGATGATGCAATGTAAGTATGGTACATTGTCACAACATTCTTTTTTGAGATGTGATTGATAATGTGCTATATTTTGAATTTATCAAGATTTTGTTTAAGAAAATATAAATATATTTATCACCTGACTGGATGATATGCTGTAAAAATTTTAAAAGAAAATACAATTCTCTTTTACAAAATTAAGTATCAATCTATCTATCTATCTATCCATCCGTCCGTCCGTCCGTCCGTTTGTTTGTTTTGCTGTCTTGTTGAGCACCCATAATACAAGGTTACGTCAACTTTTAATAGTTCATTAAAGTTATCTGAGTAATTTCAGTTGTTAATTTGTATATTATATATATATATATATATAATTATATATAATGACACCTGCCAAGCACCAAATGAACAGTCAGTTATTAAAATTGATGTTCTTGAAGCAGAAAAAATTATAAACTTTTACAAGGACCAAAGGTCCAAAACATCTCCAGAGAATCCTGGTTAGTACCTACCAAAGAGAAAGGGGAACCAATAAACAATCAACTATCATCCAACAAAAGATTTACAGAATGGTATACTGTGTATGCAGTTACTTTCTGCCTGATGCATATAGGGACAAAAGTATCTGGATTCCTCTATTAATCTCAAATTCATTTGTTTTATTCTGTCCCATTGCCACAGGTTTATAAAATCAAGCACCTAGTCATGCAGTCTGCCTTTACAAACATTTGTGAAAGAATGGATTGCTGTAAAGAGCTCAGTGAATTTTAGTGTGGGTCTGTAAAAGCAAATCATGCTTCTCTATCTGGCAATCTGACAGGTGAGTCAGGGTTTGGTGAATGCGTGAAAAAATGAAGACTCCATTGTGCCAACTGTAATGTTTCGTGGAGGAGGGATAATGCTATGGGGCTACTTTTAAGGTGTTGGCCTAGTGAAAGGAACTATTAATGCATAAAGACATTTTGGACAATTATGTGCCTCCAACTTTGTAAGATGGCAAGCCAGGTTCTCCAATCCAACATTAATGTCTGACATCGCAAATGCTCTTTTGGATATTGGTGAAGTGTATATCTGGTACACTTGTGATCTATGTATTTAGGGCTTATGTCTGTGTATCTGGGTATTATATTGTGCTTTAATTTCTGTGGATATTAATTTCTATTAGTTTTCCTTTTCTTGATTTTATTCGTATTCTTACCCACTGGGATGTTTATACTCCTTATACTTTCCAGCATATATCTCCTTCTTATGCTGGAAAAGAGTTGTTCATTCTGGCAGACATTGCAGCTGATAGATAGGTGCATCATGATTGATGTGTTAGTTTACAAGAGACCTTAGCCAAAGACACACAGGCTAGGTCATGACAGCTGTACCCATATTGTTTCCCTTCCAATTTAATGCTAAATATGCTGATTGACAATGCAAACTTTGACCCAATGATTTATCTACCACAAATAGCGTAAATGAGGGACAGCCACAGACAAATGACTTTGGCAGATCTCGGGAGCTATATATTATATTTGTGGTACAATTAAACACTGGAAATCTTTATCAGGAACTGAATGATCAAATATGGTGCTAAGAGTAAGAGCCTATGAATGGAGACAGATTTTGGTTGTTTTGTCTTCTTTACTGGCATATGAAAGTGCATTAAATATTTTAAAAAATCTCGTGTGTAGTCAAAATTTGAGAATATATATACAAAATTATTATTATGATTATAATTATTATTTTAGTGGATAGTAGTGAATTTCATCTATTCAGCTTACAGGCTCATACACAGGATTAATAAATCAATTAGCATATTCATCATAGCATAAGTCCCCCTAAAATACTGCTGGAATAAGAAAACAGATTAGCTTTTTTACAAAGACTCAGATATATGAACGCTGAAGTGGTGTAATTCATCACGTTATGGTAAATTAGTTATGTGATTGTCTTGTAGTATGGAAAATAGTTTTTAATAAAATAAATGAATAAATAAATGCATTTTGTGGTATGAAAAGAGGCATATTAAAATAAATGCAAATAAATTTCCACATTTTCATGCACCACCATCTAATTGGGCTGTTTCTGTATTTTTACATTATGTTTGTTTATTTATCAATTTATTTATTTATTTTCATTTATTTGTTTGTGTATTTCTGCATCTATATTTTAATTTGATGGGCAGTCCTAACCTCAGTCTAACGCAGATTTGGTCAATTTGGCAAACCCGACAGAAGCTACTTCACATGACTCTTAGCTACCTATGCTTACCTTATATTAACTACACAATGTCTTTCCATAAACAGAAACAGATGGTAGTGTTCTTCTTGAAAGAGCAATCATCTTAAATCATCTCGTATTAAATTGGCATCAGTAATACAGGACTATATATAATTATGGGCCATGGTATTGCCTCACCAATGTTTTGCATTCCCTTTTTAATCACACTTATAGTAGAACACCACCGCTTTCGTAATCAAATTAAGGGCTGATTTATGATTGTTAATGTTTGAAGGACTAACATTAAGTGGCACATCTGAAAAAAAAATGGATTCAGTATTTATACCCCTTAAACTGCCAAAATCATATATATTTCTACTTCTATTTTAATCAAGGAAATTAAGTGCAAAGTGAGGTTATTTTAAAGGGTAAAAATATTTATTTATTAAACTATGTGTTTGTGCATTTATTTATTTATTCTTATGTTGTTTCTTGCCGTATGATATATGGAGAAAGATTTGTTAGCATTAAACTGACAGTGATGGTGCAGTGTTGGTATAGACTGTGGTACTGGTTTTACAATTAGAACTAAATAAAAAGAAACAGCCTTGTTAAGCAGCTAGCACATGCACATGCTTATTTTAATGGAAATGATTAGTGCATGCTATTAAAACATTCATTGTTGGTTTCACAAAAAGCTAAGGAATTGCTTGTAATTGTTATAAATCTATATTGTTACTGAAATCTCTGTATGTAAAAATGGTCATAGCATAATCCATGTAGGTTTTATCTAGAATCTCAGTTAGCAGATCACTAACTTTTATGATGTGACATTTTTTCCATCCATCTATTCTTTCCTTCTCCTTTTCTTCATATTTCACTGCTTCACTGCCCTGTTTTTATGTGGGCCAGTGAAGAATGAATCATGAAGGAAGCGTTGGTGAATTAACTTTTCATGTGAAAACACCTCAGCTTTTATGGGAGCACTAAATGATCCATAATGCACAGAAATTTGGGAAGGAAGCTCTTAGACCGGGTGACTGAGACAGAACTATGTAGAAGAGAGAGAGATAGAGAGAGAGAGACAGTCTAGCTGTGTGCTTGTATTGTTACAGTATCGGAGACAACCACAAATCTCCTTTATGACACTGGCTCTTAAATAGCTGTCAGTCTGGGGTCTCACACTGGGTAACCTCCTCCGGCCTCCCTACATGCTGTAATTGAGCCATCTTCCTTCCCCAAAGAGCCGTCATCTGCTGCTCGAAACAGATTATGTTGACACCATCTGTGCATAAATCTCATAAAAGTAAAAAAAAATTCTGATAGTGAGCAGTAAAATTAATTTCACATTTAAGATTTACTGTCTGCTCAGATCTATGTATATGTATAGACAGATAACAAAGAAAAAAAGTATCTTAGGAAGGCACTGGGACACTAGACAAAAAAATTACACCTGTCTGGAATTCTACATTTTCCCCAATTCTCTCAGTTGCTGCTTTGATGAAGGTGGTGGAAAATGCTGTCTGTCACATCACTTGCCCTAGTGTATGAATTAACATAATTGGATGGGGACTTTGTCATTCTGGAAGAGACCACTCCTAGCAGTATAGAAACATCACTGTATAAAATGGATCACTTAGAATTAGTTCATATTTTCAGTATACACTTTACTTGCATAATCTCAGGCAACACAATTCAGCACTGTTGCTTTTGAACCAACTTTCATCCCCATGTGTTAAAGAACCTGGCAGTCTAGGTGATGAGGGCACATACGTCGAGGTCCACTGATGTGTTAGAAATTACGGCAACAGCAACAGAATGCAACAGCATTCTTTTCTTGGTCTAACAGTAACCTGGTTCTGGCAAAATGGTGAATGTAATAAATGTGCTTTTTTTTTTGTCATTTCTAGTTTGGCTCGGTCAGAGTTTATGGTGGTTACTGAAGCACCAGAATAATGAAAGTACAAATAAATATGCCATGTAGAATTCCCAGCCTATTCTGCAGAATGCGGTAGTTGTATGGATTTATGCACACATGCCAGATTTGGGTTACAACAGTGCACCAGAGGAACAAGGAGCAAGAGCAGACTCTGTAAACAAGCTGAAAGAAATGTGTTCTGCTGCTAGAACAATATTTGCACTGTGGTAGAACACAGAGGGAACTCAAACAAAAATTCTTCACATTTGAAGGCACTGGGTTTATGCTCATTTTGTGTCCCTGAGCATAGTAAGACTGTTAACCCACTAGTTCTGGGTAAACTCTCCCCAAGACAAAAACTCTGCATGCATTAAGACTCAAAAGATTTTGTTCTTTCTGCTTCTGTATTTACTTGAACCACCAAGAAAAACAGGGCACACAAACTAGTAATTAATGACTCAGCAATGTGTTAAAGGGAAGCAGTATGTGTGCTTCCTGTTCCTGGTAAAGTATAAATACAGCAAAATAGCATTTGCATTTATATAGTTCTCCCAGCTGTAGTGTTAGACTGAATGTGTCAAGCTGGCAAACAGCTAAGCATAACCATGAATATTACCTGTGGAAAATTAAGATAAGGAACTGATTCCATAAAGGAGCATGGTTTCTTCATTTCTATCTTGCAATCTATGCTTTAAAAGTGAATGCTTGGGAGGGTGTGTGTGTTTGTGTGTGTGTGTGTGTGTGTGTGTGTGTGTGTGTTGGGGGGGGGGGTTGATTATGCATATGCATTTTGAAATTTCATACCGAAAACCAGATGGAGATCAGCTTTTGAAAATGATTTTGTGGAAGTTTGTGCTAGTGGCTATTTTATAAATATTTCAGAAAATTAAATCCGTAGTCTACATGCATATTACTTTCTCCACTTGAATGAAAAAGTGGACAGTCATATAAACTCAATCATTTGATATTTGCAGAGGTTGTTGGGTTCTTTAACCTAGTCTTTTATGTAACAAAACTGAAACGATCAGAACTGAAAATTGGAGGAGAATCAACATCTTAAATTCAAACAGCTCAATGTCACAAAGGTTAGACTGCGATTATGGTTTGTTGGCTCTTATGATAAAACAATGCCCCTTTTCTTTGCCACTTGGGAGCTAGCTCTGATGACAGGAGACAAACAGGACCCTGACACTTCTGTTTAATTAGCCTAATTAGCATAGCACTATGGTGTGACTGGACAGTAGCGTGACAGGTTTAGGGAGGAGAGTATAATGGTGACCTTTTTGCAGACACCACCAGCTGTCAGCAATTACAGGAAGCTTAGATAGAGCCCTCTGCTCTCTTGCCCCTACTTCCACTCTTTGCATCCATTCCTCCAGCAAATGCTAGCAGAATGTTCACTATTGTGCAAGGTTACACAAAATATTCCTATAATGTTTTACAAACACCTACACTAATATTAATGTTCTCAAAACATTATCATACTTGTTAATATATGAAAATAAAAATAATATATAAAATTAATTACATTTTGCACACATTATGGCCAAATGTATTATTGTGGCTCCAGTATTGGAAATAGATCCCATAGAAGCCCCATAATTTATAATATGTAATTTTTCGGCTGGCTCCTTAGCTAACTCATCAAAATGTACATTCCTATTAAAGTTGTTTCTGGTAAAATTGACGTCCCTTCTTACAGTTTTCAACACAGATGGATGGAATGATACATAAATTAAACCCTACAAGGTCAATTCTGAACTAACTTTTACTAACAGTTGTATAATAGTCATTATTAGAAATGCATGCTTTACCTCTTTCCCTATATATTGATAATTCAACACATTTTGTTTTAGATATTTTTTTGTTCAGCATTCCTTTAACTTGCTCAAATTCATTCACACAATAAAAAGCAGTCTTTAAGCAAAATTTACTTAGTGCTAATGAGACAGGGATTTAAAAAGAAATACAGCCATGTATTGCCATAATTGAGACTCATAATTTATTACTTCTGTGTTGGCAGGTACATCAGTCATGAAAGTGATGGCCTCAGATGCAGATGACCCGACCTACGGGAGCAGTGCCAGGATAGTGTACAGCGTTTTGGATGGAGAAAAGTTCTTCACCGTTGACAGACAGACTGGTAATATATGATATGGATATATGATACTGGTGCATATAATGTGGATAAGACTGTGTATTTCAGAAGTTTTCTACGATTGGTATTTATTGCAGCATTTTTATACTTAGTTTTTGCTCACTGTTTTATAATGCACAGCATTAAGTATTAAATGGCTGACATATCCAATGAGGCCACATTTTCACTGAGGAGTTTCTTTGAATGTGTCTAAGAATATAACTGCTAAGACTGCATTCTGTCACACAGAGCATATGATAACCAGAAATGAGCCCACTTTCATTAAATCTACATTGTATTAGTCAGGCAATATTCCTGTTACTGTTTTCTTTTTACTTTCTTTCAGCCTATTTAAAATGTATAGTAATAAACATTCAGAGCCAGTCTTAATCTGTCATATGGAGCATATATGATAAGCAGAATAGTCTACAAACATCAAGTCTGTTAATGAGATGTGCTATGTGGCAGTTTTCAGGTTGAGGTTTAAGCTTATGGTGGGACTGAATTAGTGCTGGTGGAAATTCACGGATACAAATCCTTTGCAGAGATCATGTGTCCTGACATCCACCAATATCTGCCCAAAGTTTATCATTCAATAAAAATAGATAGATAGATAGATAGATAGATAGATAGATAGATAGATAGATAGATAGATAGATAGATAGATGAAATATAAAGTTTAATTTGCTATAAATACAACTGTCATATATTCTCCTTTCTTTGAGAAGCTATTACCAGATCAGTAGTGGTTCCTAATGACAAAAAACACAGGCAATTATCCAGGGTAGATTTTATTTCACCCTTTGCCCTTTGCAGAGGTCGTAATTTATGAGCCCCCAAAAATACTGTCCATGTACTAAGGCATACCACAGTGGCTGCTACATACACATTAAAGCAAATGGGAGCTAGCCACTGTCTAGCAGTGCCTAAAGATAGGTTAATCTTTAGTGCCTAAAGATTTTGGAAATTAGCTCCTACTTAAGGGCATACAAGGGTCTTAGGTGGTGCCTTGAGGATCTGACTTGTCATGGCGTTGTGTTGGCGGATTAGAATGTGTTGGTACCTCATAACTTTTGGGGTCCATTGGACTGCTTTCAATTATGGCTGGTTGTTCTGATCTCATACCAGGAGGCATACAGCCAGCATAGGACACATTTGTGGTAACTGTACATAGTATCACAAAAATGTTAAAACATTTGGGTGACACTATGGCTATCATTTTCAATCTAATTTCGAGCCTATACCATTACTATTACTAATACTATTTCAAAATTGAAAAAAAAAAAATCAGATGGTGGCCCCATAATGTGACCAAAGATTATGAATAAAATAATTATGGAAATATCCTGATGTCTGTGGCCATCAGATGAGACGTGTTTTTAAAGATAAAACACGACCCTTATATATGCTCGACCCTTGGTCGAGGCCCTCGCACATGTCGATCCGCAACACATGACATTCCGCCACCCAACGATATTTCGTATAGTTTCAGATAAATCTTTCAATCCATCACTTTTCTTTTTTGGCAATTTCCTGCTTGGCCAGATGGT
>JAOVVF010000017.1:9190630-9211835 GCA_028565595.1 Duopalatinus emarginatus | reverse complement strand
ACACACACACACACACACACACACATTCTAAGAGTGATAAATTTCCCCTGTACCTGCCATGTTTTACTTATTCCTGGATTTAATGTATACAAATTT
This sequence comes from Duopalatinus emarginatus, assembly GCA_028565595.1. Classification (NCBI taxonomy): domain Eukaryota; kingdom Metazoa; phylum Chordata; class Actinopteri; order Siluriformes; family Pimelodidae; genus Duopalatinus; species Duopalatinus emarginatus. Next base: position 9,211,739 of record JAOVVF010000017.1, on the reverse strand, counting down.
AAAAAAAATTTTGTCAGGATTTGAAGCAAACCCTGCCACAACATTGGGCTTTTAAAATCCTTTATTTGATTCTGAAGAACCCCATTCTATGCTTTAAGTAAAGTGACTTTTCCATTTTCCCTTTCTGTCTACATCTTTTCACAGGAGTGATTCGGACGGCTGTAGCCGATCTTGATAGGGAGACACAGGACCGTTATGAGCTAGTTGTCAAGGCAACAGACATGGCAGGCCAAATGGGTGGTCTCTCTGGCTCCACTACAGTGACCATAGTGATCACGGACGTTAATGACAACCCTCCACGTTTTCCTCAGAGTGAGTGCGCATTAAGTATGCCTTAAAACAGACATGTCATTATCAATGGCCTTTCCATGACTCTTCGTCCTCTGGTTCTGAACAGAATGCTTCCAGTGGAATATGGAAACAACTTGGCAGGCAAAATATCCATAGGGCTTTGTTCACACAATAGAACCTCAGCACAACTAATGTGCAACCTCGAGGTAACCAAGAAAGGTTAACTAGGGTTGACTAAAGATGCCTAAGTAAGAATGTCTCTTTAACACCTAGTCATAAAACTGAAGGGGGGAGGTAAGTAGAGAATTTCTACGCTAAGAGTAGGGGTAAGGTTTATTCCTATAGATATGGTGGACAGCAGGTTTCATAAATTAATGTTGCCAGTGAGTGGTTAATGTGGTTGTGGTAACCTTACAAACATAATCAATTAATCAATTTAATTATAGTAAAAAATATTAAATGTGTATTGCAGTTTTCAGCTACACATTCAGCTAGTCTAATGACATACACACACTTTATGGTGCAGATTGTGCCCTAGTTTGGTTTGAAAATAGAAATGCTTGTATAATAGTATAATCAATCAATTAATTAATTATTATCCTTATTATTTTTGTTACATTTATTACATTGCACAATGTACACCTTTACATTAATTCACTGTCAATATTCTCTTATAAAATATCTGTAGCAACAATTAAATTGTTAATAATTAATAGACATTTACTGTAGTTTAATGTAGTTCACAGATGATATTTTGAGTAGTGACTAGTGACTGCAATGCTTCCACATTAACACATTCCACATGACACATTAAAAAACCTTTTTTTAATAAATAAATAAATAAATAAATAAATAAATAATAAATACAGTATATAAAGCCTAGACACCAAAGACATAACATAATCATAAACATTGGGGCAGTTTAAAATCTCCAATTCACCTGTCTTACATATCTTTGGAATGTGAGAGAAAACTGTTTCCATGGCAAATCTTTAGGAAGAATCATTATGTCCAAGGTTCTTTAGAGTAGAAATGGTATATTATGTCATTGAGGTATACTTGCGGACGAATACTGTACTGAAATCATTAACACAGGGCAGATCAATCAATAAACCACTAAGGAAATATATAATTAGCCATCAAAGAGATCACTCTGCATGCTGCCAAACTGCTATAGCTGCCAAACGAGTGTCCTCGCACTGTATTATACAAGTTTCTTCTGCTCTTTTGGCTCAAGCTGTCTGAGATATTTATTAAATTTTGCTTGGATTTGGTTGTTAATAAGATTTTGTTAAATAAAGGCATTATAATCCTAGAGAGGCAACTAAATTCCTTGGATATACTGCAGACATGTACAAACACAAAATGAGAAAAAGCAGTCAGCTGAGATTACTCTGTATTTGAGAACAATTATTAAGTGCCAGAGCCAGAATTCACAGACCATGCTGCTGTTGGTGGCATTTTCCAGTGTTTCCAGGGGCAGAGTAGTAGGGTTCATATTTAATGATTGAAAAAAAAAACCTTAGCCCCTAGCCACATCAGGTGTTAAATGCGAACACATATATAAATATCTGGAGCACTAAACAGATGTATATATGCAGTAGGTAACTACCATATTGCATAACACAGGGTCTTAGGGTTTTGTCTGGGCCTTTTTGTTACTAAGTATACAGGTTTCTACACGGCCTTAATGCTGTTTGCTTTGGGGCAAGCAGTCTGACCTAATATAAATGGCATCACAAGCTTTCATCTCCAGTATAGAATCAGACACCAGTATATTAAACATATTGATGTACTCATGGGTATTTTTTTGACCCATTTCCGGTGTTTTCTCTGAGTCCTCTCTTTTCTCTACTAGTCATTATTATATTAACACAATGAAGAGAGTGTGTGAGTCAGGATTCCAGTCTCCAGTGTCTCTTTTTCCTCATCTCAATGGCTCTCTTGTTTCCTCTCCATTTTCCTTAACCACAGAGAAACACACATTTAGACCATTCCCCTCTGGCCTATATAATTGACAAAGGTTTCTTTTGCTGTGCAGAGGGCCACAGTTAAATCGCATGTTTTAATTTTGATCAAATATACACTCAGGGGTCAGTATATGCAGCTTCCAATCAGACAATCATGTGTCAGCAGCACAATAAAATCAATGCTGTTCTTGAGCTTTAGTTAATGTTCACATCAAAGATAAGAATAAACATACATAGGATACAAACATAAGATCTCTGAGGCTTTTGGGCATGGATGTTAACACCAGATGTGGTGGTTTAAGTATTTGAGTAACTGATCTCCTGCTAATCTTCAAATTCAGCAGTTTATGCAGTTTACAGAGAACGGTTAGGAAAACTTAAAACACTGAGTGACCGACATTTCTGTTTGGGTAGAAAACATGTTGTTGTTAGAGGAGGTCAGAGAAAATGATCAGATTGTTTTGAGGTGCCAGGAAGTAACCCAAATAATTTTATATCACAGCTAAGAACAGGGATCGGAATCTATCATGAGCACACACTCATCCAAACTGGACATACTTATATGCAGATAACTGCATAAATGTGCAGGTGCACAGGTGTTACTAAAAAAAGTGGATAGTGATAGTTGGCATCTACCCAGTTTGGCATGCCTTTCCATATTGAGGGGCATTAATGGCTTAGTGGTTTTAAGGCTTTAAAATTCTAGGCTTCTTAGAAATTTTATTTTTGGCCCCTTGAGCAAGGCACTTAAACCTTATTGCTTTAGGGGCACTCTATCATGGCTGATCTTACACTCTGACTGCAACTTCTAAAAATATGAGATAGAAGAAGAAGGAAGAATTTCTCTATTAAGTACAGTATGTGACATCTTTATCTTCACATGCATAACTTATTTGCTGCAGGATATGCATGCCTGCTGGATTTACGGCTTAAGGAAGGGAATATGAGACTGACTTTATCTCTGTCATTTTCTCTTTTCCTCTCTCTGCCATATTAGAAATGTGTCAGTTTTCAATTCCAGAAGGGATGGCAGTGGGAACATCTGTAGGCCGGGTGATGGCCACGGATGCAGACATGGGTGAGAATACGGACATGAGCTACCTGATTAAAGATGAGGAAGAAGGAGAGCTTTTCAGAGTTTCCACTGACACAGACACACAAGAAGCCATCATTATTATAAAGAAGGTACGCTCTGGTCAATAGGTAAAGTAAAGAACTAAATGTGACCTGAGAAAATCCCACACATGGTGAACATCACAATTTCTACTTTACAAAATCAGAAAGGTATATGAAATATTTCTGTAATGTTTTGGGGATATACTATATACTTATATTTTTTCTAAAGGTAGCAAAACATAAAAGTATATGTTCATAAGCATAAGGATATGTTTAAAAATTAACAGTATGCAGACAACAAATAACCAACATTAATACTTTGTTGCAAAGTTATTCTTCTGATGAACTATTTAAAACCCTCCATAAATTTTCTCTGGGATTTAAGTCATGAGATGATCCATGCAAGACAGAATTTGTTAGTCTGAATGTTTGGGCTTTGTATCTTTTTGAAATGTCCATCTTCTCCTCAGCTATTTCTCATAAACATAATCTTGCTGGGTCTTTTCATTTGTAAAAAAACAAATACGTGTCAACAGTAATAGACATACATTCCTTACATTACAACTACATCTCTCTCTTTTGCTGTACCTTTTAGCCTCTGGACTATGAGAAGAAACGCACCCATAATGTGGTGGTGGAAGCAATAAATAAGCATGTGGATCCACGCTTCGTGGACTTGGGCTCTTTCAGGGACCAGACCATTGTCAGAGTCAGCGTGTCAGATGTGGATGAACCTCCAGTCTTCTTTCCACCCACTGGAACAATTATGGAAGTACAAGAGGATGCCAAGCAAGGGGCCCTTGTGGGCTTTGTTACAGCCAGAGACCCAGACGTGGATAACGTTCCACTTAGGTAATCATTTTCTGTCCTTTATCTCACTGGAGAAGTACAGTCACTTAACTGTATGTACTATTGTGTGTGTGTGTGTGTGTGTGTGTGTGTGTGTGTGTAGGGATGTTTTTATATTTTGGTGGAGACCAAAAATCCCCGCAGGGATAAGAATATGTGATAATCTTGACCTTGTGGGAACATTTGGCTAGTCCCTTTCAGGAAAGTGGAAAGTTGCAATTTCATTAATGAAGCATTAAGCTTAGGGATACTGTTTAATAACCCTTAAGGTCCTCACAGGATAGCAAGACAAACCTGTGCATGTGTGGTGTATGTATTTATGAACTGCCCCTAGTCCATGGTTATTTATTTAAGGATATATTTCTGATGTTGATGAGACACCTAATGCAAGATATACATACCGGGCTGCTTACTGAGATAATACCCTACATCAGTCACTGCTTCCCAATTTCGAATCCATGAGTCCATTTACATTCTGTTTCCCTGCTCTAGATTTACATACCTAAGAGTCCATCACCTTTTCTCATTTTCATGCCTTACATACAAATCTCTCACCTAAACCCCCTATCTTCATGCAATCATACAGTGCAGGAGTATCAGCTTTCTCTGCCACTGCTTCCATAGGATATGGTCATTTTTCGGCGTTAGTTTTAGGCTTATTCTCCATTCTAGCACACTAATCAAAATCTCTTTATTTCACCAATTGTATGTTATACATACAATTTGACCTGGTAAGAGCACACATGTATGACACAGAAGGCTAACAAGTATTACACTAAGAGAAATGTACAAAATAATATTAATAACAACAACAACAATAATAATAATAATATTAATAATAATAATAACAATAATAGTAATGAACAGCTGAAGGAGTTAAGAGGGATGTAAATATCTGTGCTTATTTGCAAATGAAACATTTTGTATCCATATGTAGCCTGAAGTTTAACATATACACACAAACTATTTTATACAGAAAATACAGATGATAAGAAAATTTACAGAATTTGAACATCTATACAGCAGTGCAAATAAATATTGTGCAAATAAGCAATATATTTACGCAATAATACACGAGAGGGAGTGCTATATCACGATATAGCATGACCTCCGAGTATATTATTGCGATTATTCCACAGTTCCATTATCACTATTTATTAATAAATTTTAGGATAAAGAGGACATAAAAATTTGTTTATGAACATTCCGCGAGATAAAATAGTTCTATCAGAAAGCCTGCTGCTAAATCATCTAGCGTTATATACATGGGCATTGCCGCCATTCAATCTGAAGTGGACGTGTCCCTTTCACATTTACCATAAAATATTAGTTCACTCAGTGCTGTTTCTGTTGCTTTGTGAAAGAATCCATTCCACTTGATCGATAGGAGAAAACACATACCACTGAATGTCCAGTGATGAATGATTGCCTACAACAACTCACAACTCGCATGCGAGTAAAGGGAATCTTCAGTACATCGACAGTAAAGGTGCAGACTGCTCCAAACTGGAGGAGGAAATATTAGGAGTAAGCTTTGCCTTATTTAACTTTATTAACTTTATGGCTGCGGTGTTTGGTTTATAAACGCACACACGCGTCTATGTGGCGGAGTGATATTTGGAGCACTTCGGTCCCAGTGCCGCTATCGTGCAATAATGGCACTCATGGAACGTCTCTCAGACAATCAGATTGCAGGGTCTAGGGGAAGTGTCTAAAAGAGGTGATGTCCAGGATGTGAAGGGTCAGTTGAAATTTTATCAGGATGCATCCTCATGTAGATCTCCTGAATGGTTGGCAGATTATATCCAATGATCCTCTCTGCAGATCTGATGATGTACTGGAGTTTGGCTCGCTCTTGGGAGCTGGAGGAACTAAACCAGATGGTTATCTGAGGATGGACTTGATGATTGCTGTGTAGAACCAGATAATCAGGGTCTGCGGCAGGTGGAATTTCTTGAGCTGTCTCTAGAAGAACATTCTTTGCTGTGCTTTCTTGGAGATGGAGACCTTGTTCCTCTCCCACTTCATGTCTCTGTGTATGGTACTTGAGTGATTCCACAGCAAATACTGCAGAGCCATTGAGGTTGAAATCCACCACCATCTGTACAGTCCTTTCTGTGTTTAGCAGCAGGTGGGTGTTGCTGAATCAGGACACCAACTGCTTGACTTCCTTTCTGTAGACAGTCTCATCAATGTTGGCTATCAGGCCCACTAGGGTGGAGTCTGACACATGGAGTCTGGCACTGACAGCAGGGACAGTTTAGTTTGTAGAAGCTGCGGCACAACTGTGTTAAAAGCCGAGCTAATGTCCACAAACAGAACCCTGGCACAGGTTCCAGGACTGTCAAGATGTAGACTGTAGAATCATGTACAGGATCAAGTTGACCACATTGTCAACAGACCTGTTTTCTCTGTATGCAAATGGCAAGGGGTCCAGCAGGGGGTCTGTAATAGTCTTCAGATGGGTTAAGACTAGGAATTCAAAGACCTTCATGATTATAGAGGTCAAGACAACAGGTCTGTAGTCATTAAATCCAGTGATGGTTGGTTTCTTTGGAACTGGAATGGTGGTGGAGACTTGCAGACTGTTTATTGTGTGTTCAAATCTACAGTAGAACTTATTCAGGTCGTTGGTGAGCTGTTGGTTGTTCAGGAGGAGGGGGTCCTTTCTCAACTTCTCAACTCAACTTGTAATCATTGAGAAGTTGAAGACCTTTCCTTGCTGATGATGGGTCATTAGTGGTGATTTGGATGTTCATCTGTTCTGAATATTTCCCCTTTCTGCTTTAATCCCTTTCTCCAGTCTGTATGCCAGTCTGTGGCCTTGTTATACATGTTCTATATATTTTTCCATATAAAAAAAACGAGAAAGAGGTAAATATACACACACTGATAAATTCAGCTTTTTTCAACCTTAGCTGCTAGGGATTTGCTGAGCTCACTGGTACAGCTCTAAAAAAACAAAAGTTGTCTATTACTCACACATATACTGTACAATGTAAATTAGTTCCATTAAAATGCATGATATGGATCTGAAAGAGCTCCATGTGTTGTAAAGAACAGAGCAGTACCATGTGGATTAGCTGGCATTCACCCATGAACAGCACCACTCCCATGGCCATCGTGAACAGTTTAATAATCTCTATTGGGATCAACTAAATAAAAAGAGCTCTACTGGATCCCATATACCTTTACCACCCTCATTGGCAACAGACAGCTTCTACAACACAACTTTCATGTCCCCCACACATCGTTTTTGCCTCTGTTTGTGCCAAATGTGTGTTCATCAGTGACTTTATCAGTGACAAGTCAACATAGTCATGTGAAACAGGCATTCAGGCTTGACTGTAGAGATGTTGGAACCTTAGTATGGTGTCAGATTAATGCCAAAACTAAGGGGCGCAAAAACACAAAGTGAAGAATATAAAGTTTTAACATTTCGCGTGTGTAAATATTCCTCCTGTGAGCGTAAATGTGAAACTCGTGAGCACAGAAAGAAGTCCTGTGCGCGTATTTATCATTATATCGCGCTCAAACTGCCTTTTTTGCATTCTCAAATGTTTTTTTCCTTCTCGATTTGTCAGTTGTCCTCGCGCACCATGTGAATTACCCTCGACTGCTTTTTGTGCTCGAGTGTAGTTTTTGCACTTGAGTATTGGATGGGGGTGGTTTTGACAGTTTGGGGGTGGGCATTGGTGGTGGTTTTGACAGTTTGGTGGTGGGCACATGGCCGTTTCTGTCCGCGAATGCTATTCGCTGATGTCTCCTGGTGTTGTGGCTGACCGCACAGTATGAACAGAGTACTGTAGTTATGAATAGGAGCTGGAAAAAGGTAGGTGGGGAATGAAGGTGTTGAAACTGAGTAAACCCACTTTTTTATTACAGTACATATAATCATACACAGAAGAGATCCTTCAAAACTGATGATGTAGCCAAGATGCTTGGCATTTCATTCATTTAACAAGAACAACAATTTGTAGGAGTCACTTGTCTGCTCCAAGGTGCTTGGCATGTTCAGAGATGGATGTGGTCTAAAGACAAATGTCATCTGTGTAGCTGGTTACAAATGTATTCAACATGCCACTAAGAACATAATTGATAAATTTGTCATTAATGGTTTACTAAATCCTGTTAAGGCTTGATATAGGAATGGGACCTCAACAGGTAAGAGACATAGACAAGAGTACATAGACAATATCTAGCTTCTTCTAATAGATATGTGATTTGTGACTGCAACGTCAGAAAAGGTCTAAAATAATATGGGGTCAATTGAAGGACAAGGCACATTTCCTTCTGTTTTTCTGTTTAATATCACTGATGCGGAGACACAGGTGTTGGGTAACATGTCACCTTTCTTGACCACCCATCAAGTACTTGTTTGTGCTGGGACACCAAAATTGTTAGGATGTGCTAACTTCAGTGATGTTCAGAGCATATGCTGTGCAGCATATTAATAGATTAAGCTTTGGTTAAATATAAACAAAAATAACATGAACTACTTAATTGTTCTGCATCTCTGCACTCATTCATGGCTGAGATGACACCACAAATAGCTGAAATGATCGCTGATCCAATTTGATAAAAGATTTTCTATTAGATCCTCCATTAGATGTCAAAGAGTCCAGTGAATAAATCTATGTGGAAGCCCTTTTGATAAGCCTCTGTAATTGATTTGTCATTCCAGCCACTAGTATAGGCTAGAATATGGCATATTGTACATGAACCCTGGCTAACAGAAAAAGAGATAATTAGGCAAGGGGTGATTGCACTGGGAAGTGGGTATGGATTCTTGGAGTTGGAGTTTCTGAAGGACTCTTAACAATACAGTTTTAACAAACTCATCTTGAAATGTGAACAAAAAAAAACATGAACAGCTACTTAGTTGTTCTGTGGTGACTGATGTTTAGAGCTGAATACCACTGCAGAAGTATTCCTCTTAATGGTATATGAATTGTAGCTGTACTGAGAAAAAATAGATTTTTAAAAAAATATTCTGCACCTGCTGATAGACGATTACTACATTTTCTAATTTAGCTAGGTATACAGATTCAGTTTCACTTTCTACCTTAAAAAGACAAAATAATGTTAATTATTAACATAAAAATAATTAATTCCTGAAAGCTTTATAACTGTATTAAAATAAATTGTGATTATATTTAAAAAAAATATTTTGAAGTTTGGCATGTTCAGAGATGGATGTGGAAAAAAGAAAAATGTCATCTGTGTAGTTGATTACAAATTTATTCAACATGCCACTAAGAACATAATTGATCAAGTTGTCATTAATGGTTCAATAAATCCTGTTAAGGCTTGATATAGGAATGGGATCTCAACAGGTAAGAGATTTGTACATATGGTTCAAGCAGTTATGGTTTTGCTAGACATGATTTGTTGCAAAGATCAGACAATATCTAGCTTCTTCTAAAAGATATGTGATTTGTAATTGCAAAGCCAGGAAAGGTCTAACATAATATGGGGTCAATTAAAGGACAAGGCACATTTTCTTCTGCTTTTCTGTTTAATATCACTGATGCTGAGACACAGGTTCTGGGTAACAAGTCACCTTTCTTGACCACCCATCATGTACTTGTTTGTGCTGGGACACCAAAATTGTTAGGATGTGTTCATTGATGTGAACATCAATGATGTTCAGAGCATATGCTGTGCAGCATATTAATAGATTAAGATTTGGTTAAATATAAAAAAAAATAACATGAACTGCTTATTTGTTCTGCATCTCTGCACTCATTCATGGCTGAGATGACAATTTTATTTTTTTTCCATTTCAGAACCACAAATAGCTGAAATGAAAAAGCCTTTCATCCAAAGAGACATAAACCTGGTCTAGGTTTGTGAAAACTTGTAGATACTACGGGACTAGTAGTGTTACTGGAACCACTCATCTATTATCGCTGATCCAATCTGATAATTGATTTTCTATTAGATCCTCCATTAGAGGTCAAAGAATCCAGTGAATAAATCTATGTGGAAGCCCTTTTGATAAGCCTCTGTAATTGACTTGTCATTCCAGCCACTAGTATAGGCTAGACTATGCCATATTGTACATGAACCCTGGCTAACAGAAAAAGAGGATTCTTGGAGTTGGAGTTTCTGAGGGACTGTTAACAATACAGTTTTAACAAACTCATCTTGAAATGTGAACAAAAATAATGTGAACAGCTACTTAGTTGTTCTGTGGTGACTGATGTTTAGAGCTGAATACCACTACAGACGTATTCCTCTTAATGGTATCTGAACTGTAGCTGTACTGAGACAAAAATAGATTTTTTTTTTTTATATTCTGCACCTGCCGATAGACGATTACTACATTTTCTAATTTAGCTATACAGATTCAGTTTGACTTTCTACCTTAAAAAGACAAAATAATGTTAATTATTAATATTAAAATAATGAATTCCTGAAAGCATTATAACTGAATTAAAATAAAGTGTGATTGTATTTTTTTAAAAATATTTTGAGGTTTGGCATAAATTTATTTTATATTTTTATTTTATTTTATAATGACATCTCCTCTTGCCCTCTGTCTAGGTACTCAATAGATCAGAGCACAGATCAGGACGAAGTCTTTAACATTGATGCAGTGACTGGTGCAATCACCCTGGGGAAGATCTTGGACAGGGAGACGGCAGGCTGGCACAACATCACAGTGACGGCCGTAGAAGCAGGTATGTCCTGCACTGCTTTAGAATTGTATAGATGACTAAAGTCTGTAATTTCAATTTGGGTCAACAGAAAGCAAAACATGTATCCTTTACTTGAAAGAGGAGTTATGGTTTAACACCACTAAACTGAGACTAACGAATGGCTATCGTAGAACCTGAAACTGAATAAAGAGTACACTGTATGACTTGTATTATTTAAAATACAGATTTATGAAATTACAAGTGAGAACATTTAATTGTGTGCTCATTGTAGTATATTTTAATCAATGTATATGTACAGTGTATAAAGTCTTCACAATTTGTATTGCAACAAAAAAATTGACCAAGATGAATCATTTCAAAACGTTTTAACTTTATGGTTACCTATAATATGTACATTTCAACAGAAAAGCAAACCAAAATGTTCTAGGGGAAAAGAAAAGAATATGCACATCCTTTTATAACTGGAGATGTGGATGTGTTCAGAATTAACAAATAACATTCAAACTCATGTTAAATAGTAGTCATTACACACCTGAAAAAGTGACTGAGATTAACTCAATATAAAGTTCAGCTGTTCTAGTAGTATTTTTGTCATTGCAAGGTTTACTTCATTGCATTTATAGCAAAAGCCATTTACCACAAAGTGTTTGCAAAGCATCAAATTGTTCATTGTAGAAAGGTATCAGAAAGGGGAAGGCTACAAAAAATTCCAAGGCATTAGACATACCATTAAAGACAATGACGAGTGTCATCTACTAATGGATAAAATATGGCATAACAGTTGCATTACCAACAACTGGATGTCCCTAAAAAAACAAGAAAGCTTGTCCAGGAGGCTCCCAAGAGGCCTGATGAAACCAATATGGAGCCCCTGAAGAATAATGGTAGAAAAAAAAATTGTCATGTAAATCGTTTCCTCAATTTATTAATTCGTTCCCTCGATTTAGTAAATTGCTTCCTTGATTTACTTATTAATATATGGCAAAAAATAAACAGATGCATGCTGAATAATAGTGCTGTGTGTGATATTTGTAATAAAATAAGTTGAAAGCACGACATTTCATAGTTTATTGTTTGATTATGCCACTAGCATTAGCCAGCTGTGTTGTGTGTTGTCATAGCAACATTACATCACTTTCTGTTAGTAAGGGTCCAGCTTGTTATGATGCGTGTTCTCAGAGCAACGGTTTATGTCTGACTGTTAGTAATTTTACAGTCTTCAATAACCAGAAACAAAGTCACAGTATCTCCAACCGCCCCCCACCCTCTCCCATCACCACCAAGGAGTGACAGTCAACCAATGAACAAGGACAACCATGATGGCCACCTTTTACATAACTAAAGGTTTCAGCGGACACAAAAATGGGGCTGTCGGGGTGCTGGACTGTTGGGACCTCGTAGTTAACAGCGATGGGATGTCAGATAGAAGTACTTTCCTAGGGACGCCCTCAGGAACGTGGAGCCGGCTTGTTGAGGTAAAGTTTGTGAAAGTCAGCCAGCATGCCTGGGTCTAGGATGTCACGAGCAGGGACCCAGCTCCGCTCCTCTGGGCCATATCCCACCCAGTCCATCAAGTATTGCAGTGCTCCTCTATGCCTCCTGGAGTCTAGCAAGCTGTGAACCACATAGGCCGGGCACCGACTATTTCAACTTGTGGTGCAGGCTCTGCGTCGGGGACCACCTCAGGGGACTGTACTGGGAGGGCAAATCTACCTGGTAAGTAACATTGTATACCCTCTTAGCTATTTCAAAAGGACCCATGTACTTGGGTTGAAGTTTTACCACAACCTCCTTCTAGCCTAAAATCCCTGGTCGAAAGCCAGACCCTCTCTCCAGGCCAGTATGAGAGTGTCTCCCCATGGTGGCGAACCGCAAATTGTTTGTTCCTGTGGTGAACTGACTGAATCTGCTGGTAAATTTGTTCCCATACCTGCTCGCTCCTTCTCCAGTCATCTACTACAAAAACATCAGAGGATAACGCCGCCCATGGGGAGTTGCAAAGCCCTGGCAGGTAGGGAGGTCCGTAACAATCTCAACGTGTGACCATGAACCTTCAGGCACCACTAAGGGCATTAGTTCGCCTGCGGGGACTTTTCTGGGGGTTTAACATTGAGCGCAGATGGAACAGGATGAAATATACTTGTGGACATCCTGTTTTAAAGACTCCCACCAGTATCAGCAGGCCAGCAGCTGTAATGTGTGAGTCTCTCCTGGATGACCAGAGGTGAGGGATGAGTGAGCCCACGTTAACATTTTGTCTCTACAACTCTTGGGGACAAAGATCTTCCTGGGGGGACAGGAACAACTACTCCCTGCATCTCATGCTCAATCTCCTCATCTATCTTCCAGCAACTCACAGCCACTTTAATGTGAGGGGGCAAAATGTACTTGGGTTTGGGGGGAAATTCAGGATAATGCATCTGCTTTTGCCATTTTGGACTCTGGGTGGAAATTGATGTTCAAATTGAACCGAGTACAATATAAGGACCGCCATGCAAGACCCCCCCGGCCAATGTGTCTACTTCTTTAATGCTAGTTTGACTGATAGAAGCACACAATCACCAGTGCCGTAGTTTCTCTCTGCCAGAGTGAGTTTCTGTGAAAAAAGGCAACGGGATGCAATTTGGAGTCCCCCCCCCCACCTATGTTGAGACAACACAGCACCCACTCCAGACTCAGAACCATCTACCTCCACCACAAACGGCTTTTGAGCCTGGAATGCAAAAAAAAAAAAAAACCCTGACACTTATCAGGTGAGTGAACAAATTTGTAAACGAAAAAGCCATCTGTGGTACTACTAGTGGCAGGGGCACTGGAGTTGGTGTTAGAATTAGCATACTGGCTAGCATAAGGAGAAGTCAAACCCAAACTTTGCAATTGCGGGATAAGATTCCTCATTCATAGCTATCTGGGAGAGGTGTTGTTGCTCGCTCTGATGCTGAGTAAGGGTATGAATTAATAATTTCGATTGAACATTTTAGCAAATCGAGGGAACAATTTAGTGAATCGAGGGAACGATTTACACGTCTAAATATATGTTTTCCTTCTATACTCCATGGGCTCCATGGACCAAGGTTAAACTTTTTGGCCATTATTTCGAAGGGTATGTTTCGTGCAAAAATCAACATTGCTCAAAACCTACAGACTTTCACCTTTCAGTATGACAATGATCCAAAGCATACCTCCACATCAACAAAAACTGGCATCACCAGAAAACCACAGTTTTGGAATGGCCAGACCTGAATCCAATCAAAAATGTATCTGGTGACCATAAGAGAGCTGTGCACAGGAGTTGCTCTTTGCAATCAGATAAATTTGAGACCAAGGTTAAACTTTTTGGCTATAATTTCAAAGGGTAAGCAAAAACCTGTTTTAACAGGGATATGTATACTTTTTATATCCTGTGTATTTTACCATGAAATCACCTGGTTGTACAACATTGGGACTAACATGGTAATAAAAAAAATAGTACAGGGGAAAAACTAATTTAGTGATTGATTTTGAGCATGGCAGCAGAAGATGCTGTCCATTATGCCACAAACTGTCAATCTCTGACACATGGCACCCCTTGGGGCGAGGAAGGGGACTGGGCAATATAAGTATTGAGTGACTGAGTGAGTGAGTCTTTGGTCATTTAGTGCAACATGCTTCAAATTCAACAATGAATTAGTTCCATTTTTAGGTCTGTGCCAAATTTGGCACAAAACTACATCTCTCAGAAATCCTCCCTGAATACACACTCGGCTGTTAAGAACTCTAATTTCCAGCATTCATGCTCATGGTAGCCTGACAACTGATTGCACACCTTCAGGACTCAGAACACTCATACCCTGTTAGTCTGTCGGTTTATGTCTCGTACCTATCATTACCAAGTCATTGTATTTTGTGACTTCTTATTCCTGAGTTTGACCTCAGCCTAGTTTTAACTTTTGATCTTTGCTTTGTCCTGTTGTGTGATATTTTGAGGGAACATTGCTCTCGCTTTTTTTGTACTCTGATTTTTGGATTTGACCCCCTTTTTACACTGTTTGTAGATAGCATGACCTTTTGCTGTTTTGCTGTTTTTGACAACTGTTTTTTGCACATTGATTTGCATTTATTTGCCAATTTTTAATAATAAACAACATTTCCAATCGCTTCAGTTTACCATGTGTAACAGAAAACTTGCCATTATCATATCTTATCATATATGTTGCCTGAGCAAATGTGTCTCATCAGTGAACACCTTGCTGACACATAGGCCAAGGTCCACTTGGTAGTAGCAAATGTACACATCAGTGCTCTCCACACAGAGACCACCAGACACTTTATCATTCTAGGGCTTCCCTTGATGCAGCTCCATGACCCTGCTTAGGCTGAGAGATAACACACAGGCATTCCTACAGCCTAAGACACTGCCTCCAGTCACCCTAGCTGTGCTGATATACCATGTCTGTGGAGAGCCATGAGTCTTGCTACCAACAGAGAGTCCCTTAAAGTACACAGTCTGCTGAGGTCTTCAGAAAGAAGAAGGTAAATGGCTTATCTCCTCATTATGCCATGACTGCAACATTAAGCTCCTGCTATGTACCATGCCCACAAGAAACAGAATCTACTCACTGTCTGTAACAGAACAAGAGGCTAATGTGCAGATGTCATTCCTTATCTTGACTATATCTTTATTGATTACCCCTTTAGGAAACACGGGCCATAACGTTAAAACCACAGAAAGGTGAAGTGATTAACATCTCATTGCAGTAGCACCTGTCCAGCAGTGTGATATATTAAGCAACAAGTAAACCGTTAATTCTCAAAGATAATGTGTTGGAAACATCGAACATGGGCAAGTGTAAAAATCTGAGTGACTATGACAAGAGCCAAATTGTGATAACTAGATAACTGGGTTAGTACATCTCTAAAACATCAGGTTTTGTTGAGTGTTTTCAGTATGTGGTACCAAACAAAGCTTAGACTATTGTCTACTGAGTAAAATATCTGACAGTGAAAACACAGATCTCTGCTGCTAAATTAACTTTAGAAGTAAATCATGGCATTACTTATTCAGGGTATTTAATCAAAGATTTATGAATGCCAACAGAAAAGGTAATGTTTTAAAAAAAGTAATACCCAAATATGGTTAAAAAGTATATATGTACACACTCACATACTTATAAAGTGTGTGATAAAGAATATATTTATAGCGTCATTTAGTAACATTGGGTTATTAATGGAATATCATCATGGAAGTGCTTTATTTAATTATTAACAAATTAAAAACAAACAAACAAAAATGAATTTACTGCTTTCAGTTTTGCTGATTGAAAATATTATACACTTGTCCTCTGCCCCCATTTCACTGAGCTCTTTCCAGAGTTAGACTTACAGACATACTATGCCTTTGGCAATAGCACTGACAAACTACTTAGCTGCTGCCAAACCCTGTCTTTTAGGAAAGAGTGACATACAAATTTTGTAGCCCTTGATTGTGTGTTTGATATCAAATTGCAGGCTCCATTGCAGGAAAATTGAAGGGAGAAAGAGTGCCATGTCTCAGACATAGGGAAAGATATTAACCATACTATCTTTCTCTAAATGAAGTTGTTTAATGTATAGAGAAATAAACTGTCTCTACATTTCCACTTGAGGCTTATATCTATGAAGTCCCACCTCTTCTTGGTAAACGGCTCAGATCATTGGTGGACGTGGAGAGGAGTCCCACTTCAGTACCTCCCATTGGCTGGACAGGTGACAAGCTAGGTAGAGAGCGAGAGAGAGAGAGAGAGAGAGAGAGAGAGAGAGAGAGAGAGAGAATAGAAAAACAGAAGTGCCAGAAAAACTGGTCTAATACTTGGTAGGTCCCCAGGGCAAGGACTCTACAAGCTTGCAGTAGGCAATGAACACCATACTTCCTGCAGAATGGTCCACAATTCTGTTGTAATCCGTGGTGAACAATTTCTGTGTTCCACAGCATGTTTCATGACACCCCGGATGCGTTCGATAATGTGGAGGTCCAGTGACCTAGGTGGGAATGGTAAAACCCTAAACTCAGATGAGTGTTTATCTAACCATAATTTGGTGTAACTCGTCAGAAGGTAGGCACACAGAGCGTTCAACTGTCACAGACATTTGTAGACACACCAAGGGTTCTATGGATTGCTAGTAAACCAAACCCCATACAAGGTTTATAAAGGCATGGTTAGGTAAGTTTGGTATGGAAGCAATATACAATACACTTGTCTGTACCAGTTTTTCTGGCAATTCACTGTATACGGACTTCTTCAACAAAACATGAAAACTTTTCATGATCATCAGGAGATGCACTAGTGTATTTGGTCTTTGGCATGTTTACCAACCTGAAGTGTGTTCCTCCTACAGTTGAACCTAGTATTCAGAAGAAGCAATGCAGGTTTTGCACAGACTGTAGATGAATGGACATGTTATTTATTTTATACTAATATAACTCTGTGTATATTATATTCGAGCAATAATACACAAGACGGAGTGATATACCGTGAGATATTGGCATTGGTGTGCGCGGCTGAGTGCCGAAGATCAGTACACCAGTACCAATATATCATGATATAGCACGACCCTAGAATGTATTATTGCGATTATACCACAGTTCCATTATCACTATTTATTGATAGATTTTAGGATAAAGAGGACAGAAAAATCAGTTGTTATATTAACATTCCCCGAGGCAAAACAGTTAATTTTTTCAGACAACCTGCTGCAAAATCATCTAGTTTTATACATGGGCGTCGCCGCCATTCAATCTGAAGTGTACGTGTCCCTTTCACGTTTCAGAATTATTCGTTTGGGACCCCCCCCCCATTTACCATAAAAAATTAGTTTACCCAGCATTGTTTCTGTTGCTTTATGAAAAAGTCCATTCCACTTGATCTATAGGAGAATACACATATCACTGAAAGTCCACTCTGGGTTTTCTGGGTTGCCTACAGCAACTCACTGCATGCAGGTAAAGTGAATCTTCATTACATAGACAGTAATAGTGCAGACTGCTCCAAACTGGAAATATTAGGAGTAAGCTTTGCCTTATTTAACTTTATTAACGTTATGGCTGCAGTGTTTGGTTTATAAATGCTGGTGTTGTTGATAGGGTTATGTTTGTATGTGGCGGAGTGATATTTGGAGAGCTTCGGTCCCAGTGCAATTATCGTACAATAACGGCACTGATGGAACGTCTCCTCAGCCAATCAGATTTCAGGGTCAGAACTAACTGTTGTATAATATAAAATACTACATTTTCTTGTGATAAAACCTTTCAAACATTCAGTAATTTCCTCCAGTTTTAGGTAACCTTTATGATAAAAACACAGCTTTACCCAGACATCATTGAAATAATTATGCACCTCCAGTGCACAAACTATTTACTATATTGCAATGTTTCTTTGCTGCTTACATGCTAACATCAGCAGCATTCAGAAGAAGTGCTTTTTCTGAAATCCCTTTTATTAATATCTTAGCCCCATGTGTCATAAGACTATTTAAGTGTATCCCAAAGCTACATTCATCAGTTATGTGGAATTAAGCTTCCTGAACCAGAACCACGTTTAATGTATATAACAAATAATCTGTTACAGTTAGTATTTTTTTACTACATTATGAGAAAAATCTCCAGAAATTATTCATATGCCTTTTCTTACAAAGAAAACATCTATGTCTGGTTAAATTTAGTGACCTACAAACTACAAACTACAAACTGATGAGACCGGTTTAGAGTGCATTTGCAAAAATTGCCAAGTCTAATGATGTGCCATTCTAATAGACTACTACCCTAAAAGACTGAATGCTGTCATAAAAAGAAAAAAGTTGCTCAACAAAGTATTAGTGTGCATAGTTATTTTACCATGTTATTCAAATTTTTACCCCTTCTTAAAAGTTTTCAGTTTGTTTTTTTAATTACGTTGTGCAGATTATAGTTTACGTTGAAGATCATCTTGGTCAACATTTACATCGCAAAAATCTGGCAGTGTAATACTGGTGTGTAGAATTTTTGTAAACACACCTCTCTTTCTCTGTGTGTCTAAGCTACAGTGTTTGCATGTGTGTGTTCAATTTGGTGACTCCCAGTCTAAAACCTTCGAATGTTTTCTCTTGGTGAAGTCCTTTGTGGTTTTCCCAGTGCATTTTGCAGTGCAATTGTGCTGCTACTATAATAACTTACATAACCAATAAAGAAAAGTGAACCTGTTTAGAAACAGCCATACAAACCAAAGCCATGACAATACCTTTAGCATGTTTGACTGATGAGTTCGGATATTTTGGGTCATGAGCTGATCCTTTCTTTCTCGATACTTTGCCTTTTCTATCATTTGGGTAGATGTTAATCTTGGTTTCAGAACTTTTGTGGCTCAGTACTTTATTTTTTTGGGAACCTCTGTCAGGCCTTATTACTGCTGATTAGTGGTTCATATCTTTTAGTATGGCCTCTATAATTCTGCTCACAAAGTCTTTTTCAGTTAGTGGACTGTGATACTTCCACCCCTGCCTGTGGAGATTGTTAATGTCCCTGACTTAGCTTTGCGATGTTTCATTCCCACAGCACTCACAATGTTTACTCCGGATGCTACATCACTAGTGGTTTGTTTATTTTTTCAGGACAGTTCAAGTTGTTGTACTGAATCATTTCTCATCTTTTCTAAGCTTCCAAACAGCTGCTTTTCTCCTATAGACAGCTCTCTGGTCTTTATGTTGGTTTATCATTAGAACTAACAATAACATTTTAACTTATTTAACATATCTGGATACAGGGCTGGAATGGGACAGTAGTTCAGGCTGGGAATCATGCTACGAATCAGGCCACACACATACTCATGGCTACTGTATCTGCATGAATAGATGTTTAGTCAGGGCTTTATATGTATGTTTAAGGTAATACCAAATACTCTCCATAGATAAACACTAATGTTTAGATATGTGTAAATAATGCTTTGTTCATAGATTACTTTAAATATTTTTATATATTAAGTTTAATATATAAAACTCTCTAGAGCCCAACTTAAACAGGCTGAGTAGGTTACTATGCTCTCTGTATTTTCTGTGCATATATGCAAGTAACTAACGTAACACAAATTATCAATTTAAATATGTAGATATTTTGTACTTGTATTTCTGTATTTTACTTAATGTACTTAAACAAATTATGTAAAGTCTATTTAGTTTTTTAGACATCAAGGTCATTACATCAAAATATCAATGAAATCAGTTATGAAATATCTACTTAAATTCTATATGAATTTTTTCTGACAATTTTAATAGTCAGTATACACCATCAGTTCTAGAGCGCTGCGCTCGCGAGCTCTGTTTAGCCACTTAGTTTACCCCATTTTGCACGAACGATTTAACTACTTCAGAAACAGGACGGATCCAGACAGCTATTTTCCTTGCTTTAGTGCTTCTGCTCATCTATTTTAATGTTGATTTCACAGTTTAGTTCACAGTTTGGTGCATCATAGTAACAATAAATACAACAAGCAAAATGAACCATTTGTAATAGTTTTTTAATATCTTAAAAAATACAGTAATGGCTTATTAGCCTTAATTAAAAGTGGAGAAAAAGAGGGGTGTTTTTAAAACACATAAAAGTTATACCACGTACAACCAACAAAAAATGGAGATACCCTTAGTCGCTCTTAGTGGAGTTTTTCTTCCCGGTGAAGGTTGCCTCTTCCACTGCTCGAGCCTTTATACAGGCCTCGGTGCCTCTTTCATCCCTGATTTAAACAATCTGAATTAATAACAACGCTTCATGGAGTTCACCATAATAATTTATGTTACAGCTGCACATTATTAACTTGTTAATAAGTTACAGTGATGTATAAGTAGGTCTTTTAAAAGTATTCTCAACATTTTATACCTGGGCGACTGCACTAGCTAACTAGCTATAACTAACTCCGCTAGCTAGTGCGCTAAGCTAACGGTAGCTTCGGTGGTCTGTCAAGTACTTACTTAATAAAATTAATGAGTACAGTTCACTTGAAAACAATCTAATACTTAACACGTCCGCCATGTTTTTAAACCTGAACACTGGGACTCAGGGCTGGTAAACTGCATATGACAGGATTTCCTTCAGAGAGAAGGAAACATGTCCTGCTGCCTTTTTTTTTTGCCAAAGCTGGCAATATAAACCTGCTACATAATAAGTAGACCACCAGTATTACTACATAAACCTCCTTATTTAACGTTAATGAGCTTATTATTATTATTATTATTATT
>JAOVVF010000017.1:9132612-9150785 GCA_028565595.1 Duopalatinus emarginatus | reverse complement strand
GCACAGTTTTTACATTTGCACTTTTGCACTCTGCACATTGCTACTATTTGCACTTCTGGTAGATGCTAACTGCAATTCGTTGCCTTGTACTTGTACTGAGCAATGACAATAAAGTTGATCTATCTATCTACATATATCTATCTACATTCTCTCCAAATACATCTAGTAATAGGGGAGGATTTAGCAAGAATCCTCTCATGGGCCACAGAGATGATATATGTTCTCTATGATGGATGGCTCAGGTATGCCTATTCAGGTCTGTTGGTTGTGATGGACCCATTGTTTTTCATTAGGATTTGCAGTTAATATATATATATACTGTATATGTACTGTAAATGTGTCCGAGTTTGATGGAAGTTCCAACATTTTCTCTTCTTCACTGCTAAACAGTAGACATATGATGCAGGGTGCTCTTTCCATAGTCTATTTCATTATATTCTATTTATATTTTCTTTTTCAGACAACACAGCAGGCATTAGAACTCAGCGATCAGGTTTCAATCGACAAGAGCAGAACATGTTCCTGTTGCCCATCCTGGTTGTGGATAGTGGACCTCCAGCTCTTAGCACTACTGGCACACTTACCATTCATGTGTGTGGCTGTGACACACATGGAGTCATCCAGTCCTGCAACACCACAGCTTTCAGCATGGGCACAGCACTCAGCCCAGCAGCTCTCATCGCCCTGCTTATCTGCATGCTCATCATCATCGGTAAAAACATATTCTCAATGATTTCATGCAATATAAAAACTTGTGGAGTCTTATGCTTTAGGTTTGTTTACATAGTCTACTTTGATAATAATATATAATGTTAACAATAATGATAACCATAATAGAAAATGTTACAATAATAATAATAATAATAATAATAATAATAATAGTCATCAGTATTAGTACCCGGTATAAGGATGGTGTTTATAATAAAGTGGACAGTGTATATATCTTACTCTAAGCTTTGCTCAGTTATGCATTTTGTATGTGAGTTGTTTAGAGATCCTCCCACTGGTATATCTAATGATAAATGTTTCTGCCAAACTGCAGTGTGTGCTTCCCACTTCATTGATTTCTCTGCTGTTACCATGCTTCTAATGGCCCATCATCATGAATTTAAACTTTGATTTGTGTATGAGTTCACAATGGGGCCCTAGAAAAACAGAAAAAAAAGAATCCAGACAAAAGTAACATGAAAGTCAATCAATATTTCATTCTTCTTTTTTCAGTCTGCTTGACTGTGCTTTTGGGTGTCCTTTTTCATGTGAAGAGAAGAAAGCTTTCGTACAAATGGAGAATATGTACAAAATAGAGCCCGTTAAATGACATCCAACCACTTTGCCAGGGTCAGTTTGAAAGGATGCAGCCCACAATCAGAAAAAGAGAAGCATCAGCAACTCTGTCATCCTTTCAGTGACCCAAGCTTTTTTTAGACCATGCTTTTTGGGCAATCATGGATGATACACTTCCAGCTTAGAAAATCATTTCAGGTTTGCATCTCTGCAAGCTTAATTAGCGCATTCAATTTCTTTTCCCTCCTTTTCTATCTCGGCTCTATTATTCCTAATCACATTAAAGTATGCTTGGTGTTCAGTGAGAACAGATTGTCCCATCTAAGACTTTTTTTTCTTGCTTAATCCACAGTATATATGGTTGTCACAACCCCCCCCATCTAAGCATAAGATGACTTAGATGATGCTGGACTTGGAAAATATTTTATATTGTATTTTAAAAGTAATCTATGAGTTTTTTCACTCTGTACACTTATACAAAACTTTCTAAAGTGAATTTACAATGAAATTATACGTGGATATCAATGTCCCCTGCAGATTAATTTTTTCTATTGTTTCTCTACATTATATTTTTTTGGTTTCTCCACGCTATTTTTGTCCCATATAAATATCCAGAGCATTGCCAAGAAGACAGCAAGTCTTTTTAAGAGTTTAAAAAGGGTTTCAGGAGAAGAAGAGTTACAACTATAAAAAAAGAACAGTGTAAAATCATACTACTGCAGGGATGATATCAGTAAATTTAGGCTGTCATCCATACAGTGTTTATCTAACAGTAACTTTTTTTTCCACACAACTCATCTCAGTGACCAAATTCAGACCTATCACTAAAGTCCTGTCAACAGCCACAATGAGTAGGAATGAAAACAAGTTCATGCCTAATTAGCTACCAAACAAACAGACCCTTCTTGAGTGAACTAGGAGGGCGAGGTGATGGATCCATTTGGGTGTGTTGTGGCATCTGCACACATCTACCCCAATTAAAGCCCATCTGTCATGATGGGAGTCATAGTATGCTTGTCATCCTTAGGGAAATAGCTGTCTTGTCAGGAGTGCTTATTGGAACATCTGCATGCCAGGAAGTGCCACAAGTTCTGGTGGATGCCAAACATATCTGATGCGATTAGAGAAAGAGAAAAAGAAACATAATGGATTTACACTGCAGGACACTGTTTTACTATTTCAAGTACAAATACTTAAATATATTTAACTAATATTTATCTTTTTCTTCATTTTTAACATATTTTAGATATGTGCAATTATTTAGTCCTTTTTGCCTTTTTGAACTATTTGTTTTCAGAAGGAAGTGAGCTATCTTTTAGTAGAATAGTAGAATGTCAAGTTTTAACCTTGACAATAGCCAAAAAACATTTTCCTCTTTATTGCATTGTGGGCTGCATCCATTCAAATTATTCCTCACAACATTCCATGAAAGGTGGCTGGATATCATACCAAGTACTATATTTTAAACTTATATTTTGAGCTGTCATTATTACCCACTTAACACTTTAAATAACATTGTTTTTGTCTGCATGCACTTATGCTGTTGTTTTATTGCTGCTAGTGTTTTTATAGTTGCTGGCTTTGTCAAATTTTCTGGTTTTCAAAACAATATTGTAGTAATTAGTATTTGTGAACCTATACTTAATAACTTAAAAATTAAGTAGTAATTAAGTGCTGAAATGGCTCTCTAAGAGTATTATTTTCTGTAGCATTGCAAAAAAGAAAAAGAAAAAAAAACAACCACTTACAACTTCTCTTTCCTAGCTTATGGCACCCACTTAGTTTTCCTGAAAAATCCCTGTATATTTTGTTACGTATCCCAAATTTAGATGCTGATATCTTCCTGTATTCTTACTTGCTGGTATTTTTCTTAAGTTGCTATTCAGATCCTTAGTGTAAATTCTGACTTTTTTGGTATGCATATTGCTGTGCCAAGGCAGCCAGTACAACGCAAGTCTATTTACCCAGCCCCTGTCTATTAAGGGAATATGATTATGATGGAATTGAGAAGTAAAACAAAAGACCAGCATGGTCCTAGAGTCACATCCCCTAGGCTTAAGGGCAGACGTTGACTTAGAAAGTGTGTGAGAGAGAGCGAGGTCAAAGAATCGTGATGTAGGCAATCAACAATTTTAGGCAAAAACTAGCTGTCTCCAGGCAACTGCTACCAATTTCCTTCTCTGCAAGCTATAGAGGAATCTAAAAGCAACTAAAACCAATTAAATTTATTATTTACATTTTGGCCATTAGTCTGTATCTATGTACTTTATTAGCATTTAATTGGGGTGGCCAGATTATGGGAGTTTTTACTGGGATAATACTTTTAGTTAGAGTAATAGCTGGTCCTGACTGTTAATCTGAGTATTATATGATCCTTCCGTATCATTTTTGATAAATATAGCTAGCAACATCTCTAAGCACTCTAACAGTCTAATACATTCCCTGGAGCAACCCCTATAAAACAACACATAGCTGATATATACTGCTCTGTCAGATGCTGTATATCTAAAGAGACTTTATTTTGCATCTATTGTTAGATGTGTGTGTCAAGTCAGGTAAGACAAAATACAAAGGATACAATAGGAATGTCTGTGGGTATGCAGGAAGTGCATCAGCAGGGGTTTTTGGTGCCCAGTTCATTCACCTGGTTAATTTGGATGGAATTAACATGTTGGCACCCTTTTCTTTTACACACAAAGGGTCAAGTAGTTACAGGGTTTTTGTGCTCTCCTGTCTTTAAACACAAGGTGGGGGGGGGGTGCTCAAGGACGTGTAACTGTTATACAACAGTATACAAAAACAACAAGGTAGTGACTAGACCATAAGAAACACACATTATGCAGCACTAGAGCTACTTAATGTGTCTGGGTTATTTCACTATGTGCAAAGTGGAATTGTCGTTAAAGATGAAGTTTTATAAGAAGTCCTAATGGAAAAAGTATTTACTTAAAATGGAAATGAACAAATACATGAAAAATGAATCGAAAAACATTTAAAACATAGTTATATATATATATATATATATATACGTATATGGTTTTCTATTGTACCAGTGTAATTATATTCAAGCATTTCACTTCTATGTTCTTACCTAATGGCCATACTTCTTTAAAGAGCTTTTATTTCAGAGATTATTATTGCGAACTTACTCTAGACAGTTCTCTCGTATAAGACAGTAACATCATCCACAGGACAATCACAGTCCTATCACATTTGTACCCGTTGCTTATTAATGACCTTTTGATCTGACTTGTGCCTCCAGACAAGAGCCATTAATAAAACATTAACCTTGTCCCTTAAAGAATATGACCTTTGGGAGCAAAATCTGTCAGTGTCTAGTGTATGGATACATTCTTTCATCTTATCAGTGACACCAGTGCCAGTTGCTGCCTATATAGGATATTCCTTATCACCAATTCACCTGTATAAAGGTTTTAGCATGAATTAATTATAAAGACTTTTCTTACATTCTCTGGGGTTCCAATTGTTCATGTAATGTGTGTCTCAGAGAGTTGCAGTTTAATTAATCACATGCAGACAGAGAGAAAAAGGGAGTTTTCAAATCAGAAATATAGGAAATAATTAAGATAATTCATGCTGAATGAAGGTCTCATTGATTTATTTAGAAGAATGCAGCTTTTGTTTTCTTTCATTCTCATTAGTGGATTAAATGATTTATCTTCAAATGATCTATCTCCAATCTATTTTTTTTTCAAAATCTAACTTGAATTTACATTTATTCCAAAAATATCTACATTCTACCTCAGGTCAATAATTAAAACTTTTAATTACATAAAAGATTTTTGATATGGTGAGGAAAATTGAAATTAAGTCTACTGAATTCAGCAAGTTATTTTAAAAATATAATGTATTGTTTTCATTCTTAAACTTTTTCCTGCATGTCACAATCGAAAAGCAATCCTATATGTGTATTGCATTTCATATCTAGGCACTCTTTTAATTGCTTTAGAATTGCATGACACTGATTCCTCTTCATATTTTGAAATGTTATTTAGGAATTTTCTGATCATCCTCACGCCTTGAACGCAGAAAAACCTACTTACAATATGTAGCATAGTTTTGTCTGGATTTTTTTGTTATATTAGCATGACAGTTAATCATTACATATAAATATGTTGCTTGTGATGGTGTTAAAACAGTCTTTAATGAAAAGTAATGTTACAGTTTTCTGTCTCACTAATTTGAGTTTTATTTCATCTCAACTGGTCACCTTTTCCCCTTTAAGCTATGACAGCACTTCCTGGTGGAAATCCTTCTGTAATACCACAAAGGACACATCTCTCATTAAAATTAACATAGTGCAGTAATAAGTTCCTTGGAGGAAGGTGCATTTGTTCCCCCTTGAAAGAGAGACCTTTTCAGAAAGGAATAAGACCAGGAAAAATTGCTAAACACTGAAATTATTCATTTAATCAAATCTGTTGAAGCCACCATGGATGAGTTGAAAGTGTCACACAGATGCATAGTAGCCTGGGAAAACCATTCACAACTTTTTAAGCTAAGCTAAAATATCTTTCTTGTTTGTGCATACCTTAATGAGAAATAAAGTCAGGTAATAAACATGCTGTTATTGGAAAACTAATCAGCATGGTGTGGTGTGTTTTGGCCCTGCACTAAGTGTATTTACTGTTACTTCCCTAAAGTGAATTATTTTCAAATAAGAACATGTTGAGAAATGGATTATTCTTGTTATGTTAGAACAATATGTCAAATATTACATTTTCTCTTTATTAAGAACTGAGGCTATATCAAACATACACAACAGCTACCTCTACAGTTGCAGTCTAATTTATTGATTGATAATGAAGACTGATAGAAAATGGAAATATTAGTCACTTTAATCCTCATTAGTGTCTCTAGTTTAATCACCCGAGGTAAAATGTCAGCTATGGCATTTGATGACCAAGTCTCATAATTGACTGATGTGTGTCCTGTCATAACTCATCATAACTTATATTGGTGTTTAAAAAAAAGATTAATAAATGTTTTATTAAACATTTTATTAACATATAAACCTTACAGTTTTGATGGCACATGTACATTGTACAATAAAAAAATAGAGCTGGTATTTTGTCAGTAAAAAAAAAAAAAAAAATCTATTAAGCTTATGTCAATTTTAAAGACAAGGACTCGAGTCACATCACAAACTTAGTTTTGTTTGTGCATTATTGAAACATGTTGCCAAAATCATGTTGCCTGTTCAACTTTAAAAACGATGCTGTAGTAAATAAAAAAGAATTGCAACATGCAAAATGTGGGGTGAAGATTACACATGTTGATGCAACAAACTGTTTGACATTTGAGAATTCACAAAGAATGGTAAGTCTGTGCTATATAGTTTACATAGTAATTAGCTAGCTACCTAACCTAGCAAGCTAATGATAAACTAAGCCAATGTGAATGAAACTTTTTTTCCCTTTTCTGCTAGCCTTTTTTAATCTTGTCTTGGTAGTTATGACAAATTCTGGCTTTAAATACTTACTTTTTGGGCCTGTTTTGCTTATAGAAGTAAATCTGTTTGAGTACACTAAAACAACCACATCAACATAAAACATATTGTGTGATATTCTCGTCATTTTATTGTATTTTCTTATCTATAAAACTTTCTGTTGCTATAAACAGTGGAATAATATTGTACATTCCCATATGGGTTTTTAAAACATATATGTTAGAGATTCCAGTAAGTTCTTTACTTTGTATGCTGCACTTTCACGGTAAATCATTAAATCTTTCAGTAGGTAATGTAACTTTAAGCTTAATTTAATATTACATGAATATGTTGCTTATACACATCTTTGACATTTATTTCTTATATGATTCTTTTTTCAAATATAAAGAATACCTAATGAACAAAGCCTGCATTAGTGAACAATCTTGAATTTCACAGTTCTTGGAGATCCATGCATCACAGTTCTACAGCACGAATCATCCACATAAGAAATCACAATCACAAATTTAATACTATCTGACTTGCTTATAAATTGTAACATATCCCATTCAGATGTGGAAAATAAGTATTCACTGAACACTAATATAAAAAGTACAGGTCCTCAATGCTGAGAAACATACAACACTGAAAACTCAGTTGAGTAAAGCAGGTCACAGCAAATAATAAATGCTTCTATGGCAAAACAACAATGCTTCAGCTAGTGGTAGGGTGTGTTTGAAGCTGAATCTAGGCAATGATGCATCCTTGCTACTGTTAATACAACGTGGAATTTAACACTAAAACAAGTGAAGGCAGTTTCTCAATTGTGAGAATCGTAAGCTTGATTGTGTCCTTAAAAGGCTGTACATTGTGGGTGGAGCACAAGGTCCTGAGCACAAGGAAACAGGTTGAACAAAGAGTATATAGTATATTGTTTAGTCTGAGTTTAAAGCAATGCATTTTATTTTTATTTTTTATTAGTTTAGTAATAACAGCTTGTATGATTTGGCTGTGTTTTTCTATGGTTTGCCAGAACACATCCTTGTAGATGCAGCAGAGACAAGTCAAGCTGGGAGTTATGTTGATGTGCTAGAAGACAATGCTCTTTTGTAAGAGGAAGAAAGGCTATTTGCAGCATACCATAAGAGACAGAAGAAAGATATTGGGGCTGGTCCAGCATTACAGCTAAATCACTACTTTGACATTTCTGAAGGAGATAATGTTCTCTTGTTCTGGGCAATCTCTACTTTACTACCTTGAGTAGCCATAAGGGTGGTAGCACTGCCTGTCAGCAGTGCATGTCTTCAGGTATAGTGGCATTGTAATGTGGCCCCATAGTGCACAAGTAAATGACAAACTGTTGGGCAATTTGGTCCATTCACTGCAAATGTGATGGTTCAATGTTTAGTAGCATTTGTTGGGTGTGTATCAGAAAATAAAATCACTTACTGTTGTTGAGAATGAACCTAATGAACCTGCCATCTCAGGGAGTATTTCATTAGGGATAAAATGTATATAAACCTATAACCCAGACCCTTTATTTGTGTACAACTGCTTGGAAAAATGTCCATTATTAAAAGTAACATAAAAATGAAACTGAATTAAGTTGAATTGATAGTAAAAAATAAAGATAAGATGATTTCAGTTAGACGGGTCATGTTGATATCCTTTGAAAAACCTTGACCATTTGAAACAATTTCATAAGTTAATGGTTTGCACTCTTAAACAAGGGCACTTTATTGTTTGAAGCACTTGAACTGATATCAATTCATATGTAGTTTCATATTTTGTGTTTTAATAAAAACAAAACGCAAAACAAAAATGTCAATTTAGGACTTGAAGTAGAGGACCTGACATGATTGTCAAGACTTGAGACTTATTTGTTACTTGCAACTTAGCCGCCTGTTCCCACCTTTGGTACAGTATTAAATGGAGTAGATAATATATGCAGTGTAGTCAAGGATGTAAATTCCATCCAGACATTTTCATCAAGGGGAACAAAAGTTTGCCTGATGACTATTTGTCCTGTTTCATACAGAAAATGTAGCAGTACAAAAATGGCACAGAAATGACATTGACATTTGTAGATTGATGTTAATGTTAATGAAAATTTTCCTCATTTAATGATTAACTGAGATATAGCCACAGATTTCTCCTTGTTGCATTAAAGGAGATAAACATCCTTATAAGGAGCTTGTACTAAAAAGGTATCTTTAATTAATAGACAGACTCCTGCACAGATGCCACTTTAAAGCCTCAGTTGATTTCACACTAAGCTTATTTTCTAAATGGGCAAAAATATAGGAGAGATATGTTTCTTTTAGTTGTAGCCAGTTTTTATTGCCATAATTTGATTTATAAAACCGGTATAAGACATATGTTCCTTTTATCCAATTTTGTGATAATTCTACAACAACTATTGAATTGCTTTAATATGGTATTTAATATGGTATATGGCACTTTTAAACTTTTAAAGAACTTGTTTCAGTCACTGTATATTGAAAGCGAATGCCTTGGTAAGTCCATTTTTAAAGAGCACTGTAATTGCATTTCATAAAAGTATATTACATGTTCACCGGACATTATCCAGGGTATGTGAAAGTCTGCATGTCCTTCTGTGAGTTTAAATACAACTCTTGTATCCACTGTTCCATCTGCTAAGTAATACTGTCGTGTTTTCTCCCATGTCCCATCTCTCACTTTCTCTCAATAGTCATTGTGCTGCTGATCGTGACATTAAAGCGCCACAGAAAGGGTCACCGCATGTGTGAGGAAGAGGAAGATATGCGTGACAACGTTATCAAGTATAATGATGAGGGCGGAGGTGAGCAGGACACACAGGCCTTTGACATGAGTGCACTGCGCAACCTCTATGACTTCCCAGAAGCCAAGAGCTCTGAGTCAATTCCCAAACGAATCAAAAACCATGTGAGTTCTGACAAAGAGGTAGCCGATTTCTCCTTGTTTAAAGGCTATATCCGGAGGAAGGTGGAGCAGGCAGATGCAGACCCATCTGTGCCTCCCTATGACTCATTTCAGACATACGCACTGGAGGGCAGTGGCTCACCAGCACTCTCACTAAGCTCCATCCACACTCTGTCCACCAGCTCAGAGCAGGACTTCTCCTACCTCAGGGACTGGGGGCCTCGCTTCAGGCAGCTGGCAGGATACTATGCCCCGGTACAGCCTGATGAAGAGGGGTCCTAGCACTGCCTGCCATCCTGTGCCTAGTGTGCCAAGATAACAACACACTGCTGTTCTATAGACACTGCTCAGTCTTGGAGCTGCCCACAGTCTTTTAACAACTGTTATCCTCCATCAGATGATGATCCCTGGATCCCAGTGTTGTCTGAACATTTTAATAACACTCTGTAAAATATACAGACAGTTTGCCTTTGTGAAGGATTAAAAGGTGGAGGATGAACTTGAGTGAGGAATTGAGCGGGACTCCAACAAACCTATCAGAGTGTGAAACGAGAGCTGGGCTGTGCTATATGCACAGTGCTAAACCCACATTTTTTCCTATCTGAAGCATTCTCTCTCTCTCTCTCTCTCTCTCTCTCTCTCTCGGTGTGTGTGTGTGTGTGTGCTTTCTTTCCTTTTTTGGTGAGGGCAAAGTTGAGCGATTCAATAGGAGAACCAGAAGATGACACCATGCAGCAGCAACTTGGGAGGTAATTTTCTAAGCCAAGACAAATTATACCCAGATGAAAATATGTATTTATTTAAAAAGAAGATATTTATGTATTTATTGTTTCTATTTATTTATTTATTCCTCTTGGTTGAAATACAGAATACCAGACTGGACTTAATTTTCGAACAATATAGAAATGTAATGGATGGATGATATAGACTGAACATCCCTAAGGCTTAATGCATTGAGAAACTGACTTTTAAACACACTGACATGGTGGTGTCATTGTGAATGAAAGATCTGGGCCACAGTCTTTCTAAAAATATTTATTTTTCAGAAACTTTTTTTCTAAAATTCAGGCCTATGGTGGGGAAGGTTGTATAAATATTAAATATTCACTCAGTCAGAGGTTTGTTTTTGTCCTATCATACATTACATTTCATGTATTGTGTTACTCTTAAATTGATTATCCAAGTCACATGTTATGGGCAGTCAAATATTTGTTGTGTGTATTAAATTTTTCTTTTGAAGTTGTATTTCCATGGTTAATTTGGGGGACATTAAGAAACACATAACCACAAGCGACAGAAGAGATATTCTCATTTTATTAATAATATCAGTATTTACATCAGTATTTACATTTTGCATCTATGTTCATTCAAGATTTGTGACTGTGTTGTTTATATTCTAAATTGATTTCTAGACCAGAAGATTTAATTGGTTTATTCAGTTTAATCTTTAGTATTGTGTGAGGCTGATGAGAAGAAATGGTTAGAAGGCCTGGTTATACTAAATCATCCTTGACTCATGATAACTGTGTTGATGTGGTTGCTTAGAATGCTGTCTGCATTTCATTCAACTCAGCAGCAATAAGACCAATCAGAATGAATTTTATTCAGACAAGATTATATCTTGTCCACCATAGACCAACTGTTTATGAACTGTTTTAACTAAAAATGGATTGGATTGCCCTATAACAGTAGTGTATCCAGGCCTTAATACATAGCTAGGAGGCGATCATCACCCGCAGCCAATATCTGGAGACATTCTGTTGCCAACCATATCCAGTAACAGTGTATGGATTAAATGTACAGTTGAAAACAATAAACTTATATTAAACTTTTGTATACATGCTGAGACTGGAAAGGCTGCATTTGACAGTATGTTGTGTGCTATACTCTGGTTTGTTTCTGTTTTAGCAAACACTGTAGCACCAGATGTTTTCTCTGATTTTGCTCATTCCTACCTGTTATGACTGACAATTGAGCAGCTTATATTGCATGCAATGATGATCCGTTGGTTTCAGCCTTAAAAAAGCACTTTTCACGACACAATCTGGAAATGAGAATTAGTTCTAACTGAATAACACACACACACACACAGACACACACACATACACACAGAAGAGAGAGAGAGAGAGAGAGAGAGAGAAGAAGAAGATCAAAAATCTGTGTTGGAGAGTTTAAATAACATTAATATTCACATGCATAATCCCTACATCCAAGACATTGCAGCCAGTGCATTGTTAAAATAAAAATGAAAAGGAGATAATAAATACATGTGCCTTGTAGGTACACCTCACAAGTGTTCATGGGAGATAAATATGGAAGTTTTGTTGGTGGTAACCCTATATTTCCCACAAATTAGATAGTCCACCGTAGTCCAGGTAGTCAGCGTCTGTTTTTCAGAAATCAACTTTATTTGGGATATTACTGTGCTACAATAAGTCAATGAGAAATGGGCTATATTTATCCACAAAGATAAATGATAAATATTATCCGTGTTTATGACCAGCATTCAGTGTGACAGTGCAGAAAAGTATTTTTAGTAACTGCTTTATTCTTATCAGGATGGATTTGAAGCCTATCCTGAAAATAAGGATACACTGGGGATACACTCTGGTTAGGGAGTCATTGTCAAACTCCCACAAGTGTTTGTAATTATTTTTATGAAAAACATATGCAGCATTCTCATGTCAAAACATCCTGTCAAATAGACATATTAGACAAGCTTTTATAATCATGATAGAGTCTTTTAGTGAAAGGCTACATAGTTTTCATTTATGTTAGCTGTCAAAGCTTGAAGCTTCAAAATTCACTGTGCTTTTACATTTTACATGAGGCCTTGGCTAAATGGCATCCATGCAGTGGTGAACATTCCCTTGATAATTAGGATGTGAATAATCCACTTTGCAGTAAAATGAGAGATCACAGGAGCCAATTTACACCATGTCCTTTTAAGTTAGACAGCGTTGGAGGAATCATATTCTGAGCAACATCAAAGCTTGACCATCCTTATTAGGACTATGACATAAATTGAAAAGTCAAATGTCATCAAAAACCGCAGCGGGTGAAGTTCAGTGCTTTAAAACTGAGACACTAATAATTTGTATTAAATATAACACTGAATTAATTTAGTAATCAGACATTATCAACATTGGCATCATCCAGCCAAGTATTATTTACAGGTTTAATATTATGTATGGTTAGAAGCAGGACACAAGTGCAAAAATTCACAATGTGCTTAAAATTAAAATCAGGGGTAATATACAAGCATTCAGTGAAACAGAAATGATCCATGATCAAAATGACAAAATAAAAACAACTTGTAAAACTAGGCTAGAACATGCACAATAACAATAAACAATACTTTGCAGGGAAACAAAGAGAGAGATCATTGTACATATAGTTTTCCAAGGTTATTAATGAGCTAACTTAAAACAGGTTCACACAATGGCAGAAGCGACCAATGACAGAATACAGTAGAGCCATCAACAGAAAACAAAAACATGGCTTAAGTTGCCATCTGACTGCCGGTGTGAAGTGTGCAACTATGACAGAATTCACCTTTTTTCATGCACAGTAGCATGACAAAGACAGGAAACACTGGGCCACTGGGCATAATATCGACATGTGGCATGATGACAGGGGACTGGCATGGGCCAGGAGCAGTGAATTCCTTTTGAATTAAGGATGACATACTCTGTGGATTCAGAAAGTAGAGAGGTCAAAAAATAAAGCAGTGGTAGCTCAGTGGTTAAGAATGTCTGATCAGAAGGTCAGGAGTTCAAATCCCACTGCCATGTTGGGCCCTTGAGCAAGGCCTTTAACTGCTCAGTTGGATAAATGTATAATAAATATAATTTATTATTTGGGGCACCACTTTTTATATAAAAATTAAGAAAACCTCATTTAGAATTTTTCTCAGTCTTTATCTGAACTCATCCGTCATAGGAAGCCAAAAGATCTCTTACCAAATGAGATTTGCACAACTTTCTTAAATTGAATAGGAAAAATATTTGTTAATTAAAACGATAAAATGAACACTGATTCAAATATATACATAAAAAATGTATATTATTGAGATGACGCTGTGAGGTAGGACTCTAAGGAGTTGTCAGGTAGATGAGAGATAATGATGTGTATGGGGAAATGAATGTATAAAATGGATTTATAGTTACTAGGCTAATGTGAGCAGTAATATGACTTTAAGAATTTAACTATGAGGTCTTTAAGGTCATACTATGAGGTCATAATTATGATGACTTAGACAAAGAATAATCTATACCTAAATTACTGGGAATAAGAATGGCTATATTTAGACTACTAATGTGAATAAGAATGGTTATATTTAGACTACTAATGTGACTTTATTTATCAACAGTAGTGAAAATAATTTACAGAACTGGAGACTTGTGAGTAACTGCGTGTCGAGTGAGGATCCAAGATCAAACTTTGTCAGATCGCACTGGTTCAGTGGAGATTTTTCCAGAGTCTATGTGTCGAAGGTGTAGTGTTGTTATTCTTCTCTGCGATTTAACTTGTTCTCTCCAAAGCTCTCAAATCTCAAAAACAGGCCCATATTTATAGGTCTCAGTGAGTTTAAACCAAAGTACTGCAATTTTATTACTCATAACCCAGTGAGGTCTCAGTCTTAATTCTGATTACATTGACTAGAGTCTGCCAAATGCCATAAATGTAAAAGTAAATCCCCTAGATAGTCACAGTGTAGCACTGAATTTAGAAGCTATGGAGAGCCTCGAGAGGCCTCAATGCAGGGCTTTAACAAGACTGGAAATGGGTATACATATACCAGTGACCAAACACAGAACAGGTGCACATAATAAAGAAAAAAATCAACAGATCAACTATGATGGTGGTTTTCTTTTACATTTCTGCATGTCTAGGGTTCCACAGCAAGTCTCTGAGATCAAAATCAGGCTTTTTCACCTGTTCTCCCACATTTCACATTCTACCCAGTATTTGCCTGCCTGTATTTGGATTCTTCTTTGAGACAAACACCAAATGTTATATTTTTGTAATTACACAATGAACTAAGGTTTTTTTTTCACCAATGTGGGTTACATTTCAGTGGCATGGATTTAAGTAACAAAAAATCTTCCACATGCTACATTTTACTCTATTGGATTTTCTTTGTTGACACATTAGAGGAACACTCTGTTACACCTCAGTGTAGTGTGTAGTAGTAAGTTTTATTTATAATTAAAAATGGCAAATGCTTACTTACTTTAATATTTACTTGCATAATATAGGGATTTTTTTGTAGTGTAATAGTCTATGAAGCAGGTGGAAGGACAAGCAAAACGTAAATTTTGCTATAATTAAAACAAAACAAACACACACACACACAAACAATTATTTTTATTTTTTACAGATATTCAGATTTCATTAGAAGGAACAAATGAACTATTTTACAACAGCCATAAGCTAGTTCTGTAAGGGTGTACATATACAATAATTGAATCATATGTCCTTCTTATGTATGTTTTCTTTAGATAGTCACTTATGCTTACAATCATCTAATAATATAAACAGTAATATCAAAAAAAGTGTTTATTTGTCCCCACCTCATTCTGCTGTTTTACTTTTTATACTTTATGCTACAAATTACTTAGTTGTTTGATGCACACTAAATAAGTTTTTCATATTACTGCTTATTCATAAAATTTAATCGAGTAGTAAGCCAGCTGTTTCGGCATGTCATGCTAACTGATCATGGTGATAAATGGTGAATAATAAATTATACTGATGTAAACAGGAGCAATAACTTATTATAATAATAAGCAGTTGTTCATGTACATTCCTATATGATTTACAGAGAATGATTTCCAAGACTCACTTCAGTGTAAGTAATGATGCATAGCTTATTGCCTTGTTATACACTCCCAAATAGAGGGTCTAATTATAATCAGTGGTAATTTGTTGAGTAGACCCATGTCTTAGGCACTAACTTTAGCAAGCATCAATTAATCTAAAGAATTGCGACTAGTTAAGTGTTCATGCAAATATTTTGACTCATTGGTTGTACTCGGAATGTCTTGTACTATGCAATCCAAATCATCCTCTTCCACAAATGATCTGTTACTGACAGGAATGGCATTAGAAATGTTTACACACACACACACTCATAAACATACACACACACACACACACACACACACACACACATACATATATATATATTAGCACTATAAATACAGTATTAAAGCTTTTGACGCAATTCCTTGGGGGGGGGGGGGTCATTATGAGTGTCATTATGAGAGCTTTTATAATGATCTGGTTCATAGATGCACCCAACCCTACAGTTGCAAGCCTGTTTGCTCTGGTGCTGTCACTGCCTTAGCAACCTATCACAATGAAGATACTGTATGCACACTAAACCCCTTACTCCGCTAGCTAGCCCTGACCCATATGGTTTAAATATATAATTTTTTATACTTTAATAGAGAGCATCTAGTTAAATGTGGATATGTTCTCATAAGCCTGACCCTGTTCAACAACTAAAATCAACAACTGGACACAGGCATATACAGAGCATAAAGTATCTTACAGCAACAAATATTTTAATTTTTTGCTGAACAGCAGTCTCAAAGTAGGTAATTGCAACTCAGTGGTGGGCCTGTTAAGCTTAACTGAATGGTATATGTTCAACAATAGTATATTTACTGGACATCATAGCACCATTTGCTTTCTAAAACTGCTTTCCTTCCTAGCTGTTATTTGTATTGCATCAATAGCCTCTAGGTATACAAGTCTTTTCTGTCTGGGAGAAAGTCTGTATAAACCAGAGAAATC
Organism: Duopalatinus emarginatus; assembly: GCA_028565595.1. NCBI lineage: Eukaryota > Metazoa > Chordata > Actinopteri > Siluriformes > Pimelodidae > Duopalatinus > Duopalatinus emarginatus. Next base: position 9,134,323 of record JAOVVF010000017.1, on the reverse strand, counting down.
CCTCAGGATTCCTATTTAACTTGGTTCTTTGAGAAAGTTCTCAAAGGCTAAATAGCATAATAGAAGGAAGATGTTAACCAACACTGAGCAGGACTGGCTGTTTACTCACAGTGCCACTCTTCATGACACGTTATGCTTCAGTCATGTTTGCTGACAGCTTGGACTTCATGCCTCAGTTCTTTCCCAGAGGAGCTCTGGGAATGCCAAAGCTGCCCCTTTGACATCCTTCTGACTGTGGTGATTTATGCAAAAGCTTCTGGGATTTTCATGCATGGTGCACCTAGCATCCAAACAACCAGTGATGCATTACTGTGTCTTGAGTATGCTTAAGCAAGGAGCAGGATAGATGAGTTCCCTAGGCTAGCCAGTCAGTGATTTGGTCAGTGATATTAATGGAATTAAAAAAAAAAAAAAAAGCTTAGATTCAACCCCATTCACAATGAACATACGTAGTGTAATAATCTAATAAAACATTGTAGAAAAATATTAGATAGATATGCTAATCATCAGTGTGTGGGTTGACACTTTAAATCTATAAGTAAGGTGGTTTAATTCAGCCCTCACACATGTAAATTGATGTGAATCCTCTTAATCCAGCACTCTTGTGTTCAAGTGCTAAAACCCATCAAAGTCCAATAACTGGAGATAGGGCCAATACAATCTATTGTTTTAGTCACTATATATATCTGTTTCAAGTGGGCCAGGTGAAATTCTAGTGTACACATGATTGGTGACAGAATTGTTGGAAATGTGACAGGTTGGCTGACTCATTCATATTCCTATCAGTATATTGGGAGTGTGTGTGTGTGTGGGGAGGATTTGGGTTTTTCTGTACTCTGAGCACTTTAGATGTGTGAAGAGGTGTTCTGTTCACAATTCCCCTCCTCTCACCTCTGACATTTGTCAGAAGAGACAGGAGAGAAGAGATGAGGTGGCTCATGCATTATTAAAGAGCCAGTGACTGTTCCTTCAGCCCAGACGCACTTGTAACTCAGGCCCTTCATTGTGAGGTAAAAAAAAAAAAAGTTAAAGAATGTTAAAAATGGCATCTCATAAAATAGCAGCGTAAAGAAGGGTAATGGAGGCAATTTCGGCCCTTTCATAAAACATTTTTGGTCACTTCCTTTAGGGATATCTGTGTAAAGTGTTGAAGATGAATAAGGAATAAATCACTTGTACAACACAGAGATGTGATATATTTTCACCAAAGTGTATCACAACAGGACATCCCAAAGTGTCTTATTCTCCTCATTTTGTTATCTGTTCTGTTATCACTTTATAGCAATACATCATACATTACATTTCAATTTATATATGCAAATGATTAATGTACATATAAAAATAAGCTGATAAATAGATTTTGATTGGAATTGAACACCTTTCACAAATGTAGAAGCAACCAGCTTATGTAAATATTACAAGGAAAACACATTTAACCTTCCTCTAGTGTTAGGGTCGTGACCGACCCATTTGTAGGTTTCAAATGCATAAAAATACTAAATAAATTTGTTTATTGCATCAAGACTTTTTGACTTTGTCAAGAACTTCTATTTGAACAAAACAAAACAAAAACAATTATAAAATGCTCTTGTTAAAATTATGACCTTTCTATTGTTAGGGTCAATTTCGACCCATGTATAATATAAGATTAAAAAACAATATTAAGTCCCAAAACTGAAATCATAAACACACTATAAACCAACAGCCCACA
>JAOVVF010000017.1:9112277-9125897 GCA_028565595.1 Duopalatinus emarginatus | reverse complement strand
CAAATCAGTTTAGAGTTGGTGCTTTGCAGAGTATACATCTGAAATAGGGGGTATGCTCTCAAAAGAAAGGCCCAGGAATTCAAAATGACACTGCATGCTACAGCAAACACTTCACTGGAGTCTCTCTGTCACTGACTCTTGATGAAAGAGTGTAATTAAAAAGCATCTGCACAATCTCCCAGCTTGGTGTCAACTGTCCCTTTAAATAACATGCTTTTGTGCCTATTTGCACTCAAGCAGGTTATTAATTGCCATTTTATTTGCAATTAACAAGACAGAGTAATTACCCTCACATTCCCTGCTAATGACATTCCCATTTAAACCCAGTGGTAAATGGATCAGTATAAGATAGCATCATCTGAAAAGACAGCTGAAATAAATAATGGTCATTAGAGAATGCGTCATGGAATGTGGCTTGATTGTTTCCTGCTTATTAGTAACATTTAACCACAACACAGATTTCCAAAACAGGATTTGAACAAGACTACAAAAAGAAATAAACAGTGAATGATTTATTACAACAAAGCTTGTTACCCAGATATGATAACAGAAACCATGCATGTGCTGCTGGCTTCATTCATGAGCTGGCTTTAAATTACTTAGTTACTTTTATTCTCCTACAAAGCAGGATCAGAAATACAAGGGGGCATTCTGTATACCTTTCCTACCTCTTACCTTCCCCCCCCCCCCAGATAAAACACTGGAATATTAGGCTCTGTGTAAGTCTCAGACTCTGTCTTATTTTGTTGTGTGTGTGTGTGTGTGTGTGTGTGTGTGTGTGTGTATTTTTAAACTTCTTATTTTCTACTCTTCTGTATTAGGTATGAAAGGTGATACACAAATAAAAATAAAGATGGTAATGGTGACGTTTTTGATTTAAAAATGTGTGTATTTGTGTGGTAAGATGTTAACTATACTTGAATAAAATGTGCCAGATATTTATCATCCAAATATAATATTGCAATATTTAATTAAAATATATTATAAAAAATATATTAAGTATTCTAAATAGTTTTTTCTAAATAGTTTTTTTTTTAAGTGAGCATATATATTAACTGTAATTAACTAATTGCTATAATGTTATTAATTTTAATTGAGAATTAAAACTGTATTTGCTGAAGAGATTCCAGTTAAATTTTACTCACAAATAATTTGTAAAAGGTTTTACTGTTTACCTAAGATTTGATCTATCCCTGATTTGGTTCTTTGTGGCTGACTTGCAGCCACATCTTTTTTTTTTGTGTCGAGTACTACTCTTAATTTTATTCTTTATATTAGCTAATAGCTTATGTTTATTATCAAATAATGTGTAAAGCTGTGTTTTTTATTTTTATTTTTAATTAAGGACATCTGTGGCAGTAATTTTCTGAGGTAAATTAAGACTAGTTAAGGTTCATTTGGCAATTTGTTAGCTAACATAAGCAACCGGAATTGAACCATTTTAGTTTGTTATGTGGTTTATATTTTAATGGTAATCTATAATTACCATTAATACTACTATTAAACTGGTCTGGTAACTTCTACAATATCAAAGAGAAACCTTTAATCCAAGACATTTTCTCCTGAGTACTAAAATACTAAGCTATGTCATAATTTTACATCATACTCTGTATTTCTGAATATTCATGAAGTCTCTTTTTAGAGGAATCATTATAGTAGTTTCCATTACAACAAACACAGTTAATCTAACCTCTGAACATGAATAATAGATTTCCAATCGTTTAAGATTTGCTGACTGTCTGTGTGATATTCTATCCACCACCATGAATTCAGTATTGATTTCTATTCCTAGCAGCAAAGGCAATTCCCTGCAGTTCATTAAATTGGTAATTGTTGCATTAGGTCACATATTTTTCTTTCTTCATAAACTGCACAAACATCATTATTGCTTTTTCACTGCATATGTCAATCTCATCCAAATTAACCCAGCTATACTACACTAATGTATACAATACTTTATTTCGCAGATTGACAAACCGCAAACCAGCAACTGGGTGTTGAGCAGGCAAGGCTTATTAATGCTTATTGATGTGAGGGTTGTTCCAGCTGGTTTTAACCAAAAGAAGTAGAAGAAGTTATAATACAGTGCAATTCTTTTCTTGCACTGTATTATATACATATCACAACTTAGGAAGTCTAGGATCAGAAGGGTCAGAACGCAGAGATCTTAGCAATCTATCTTAGCAATGCAATCTCTGGATCTTAGCAATGCTGACGTTCTGATCAGTAACCCAGAGCATTTGCAGAAGGAATATGTCACAGCATGTAATACAGTGTTGCTGTGTACAGGGTGCATAATTGCAGAGTGCTCAGAGTGCCCATGCTAACCCTTGTCCATCACTGGGAGTACCTACAGTACGGAACTCAATGTTGGAGCAAAGAAAGAAGGTTGCATCTATTGGCTGTTCTGGAAGAAGAAGTCCTATCCACAGAAGATTCGCCTTACAGATTACAGGATATAAGGGAGCTGCTGCTAAGCCCTTGGTGTCAGATAGAACAGACCTCATTCAGAGGTCTTATAGAGTCCATGCCTTAGTAGGTTGGAGCTGTTTTGGTGGCATGTAGTGCACCAACAGCATATTAGTTGGTGGTCATAATATTTTGGCACATCAGTTTTTATCATCAGCTGTTCAATCAAAGTGCTTCTAAGGCTGTAAGAGAAAAATCATTCTAAAGGTTCTGAAGTTATGAACATGTAATGAGCTTTAGCTTTTTTGCTCTGCATTTCCTTTGTTCAATGCTCTTGTAACGAATAATGCAAACAACTGCTGTTGAGAAAAGAGAGAGTAGTAGTTGTAATCGCATAATTGGTGTAGTCACATAGCTTTCCTTCCACTGTCAGTTAAGTCCAGGGATCATTAGTGTTATAATAATAGTTTTCACTTTTGTCCCATCCGCAGATGAGTGAAGGCTATTTAAATTTTGAAAAAAAAAAGCACTCTCCAGAGTATCCTGCAGGATTGTAAAGTTTTTAGGTATAATTTTAGCCACTGTTTTATTTGTATGATGATGAGTGAACACCAAAGAAATCTCAGAAATGTTAATATGAGACATGGCATAATCTATGACTACCTTTAAAGAGAGTTAAATGCAAAGCAGTTAAATGTTAAAACAAGTTCTGGTCATTTTATTATCATTATGTGGGTCGTTTTTCAGTTTTTTTTTCAGAAAAATTAGAAAATGTTATTAACTAAATATTATGAGTTTGTTCACAATCATGATGTATTCACAACCAACTTGATGCTTACATGTTACTAACAATTGAGGTCAAATGATACTGCAACAATAAATTTCCGTGGTGACCACAATATGCTACATATGAAAACAGTGAAAACAAATCCGCATCAATGCTGCAGTAGTAAACAACAGATCCTTATAATAATAGTAATAGTGGTAGTAGTAGTAACAGACAAAAAAAATCTATGCTTATACAAAATGGTGCTTAGTGAGGGGTGGCTATGACTGTTACTGGGTGTGGCAGCAAAATGTGTATATTTAATATGAAATATTTAGGTCTATACAATTGTATAATTTAGATAATAAGAACTAATCTAGATTATGTCTGCTCCCTGGTGAATAAATTGTACTGCTTCCAACTTCAGCAAACTACATGGTGAGAATCTAGAGACTGTTGTTTTCCCAGAGTCTATGAGCAGCAGTTCCTGATGCCACCATTCAGCTAGACTGGCTAGCCTTGTTTCATGCTGACAGAAATGTATGACTCGTGATGGTTCCTTGTGTGTTTACATCAACATGGAATGGTGCAAGAACTCTGTGCTAGTCTCTAGTTAGTCTAGTCTGCTCATTGCTAGTGGAGTTTATGATTGTTAGATGCTGACCTTTTTATTTACTGCCGGAATTCACGTCTGTACCTATTATTGGTTTGTTTACCGGTTGTTTACCCGGTGCTAATGCTAAAGATGCTCTCTGTGAACTGTATAGATCTTTTAACGAACTGCAAAACACACACTTTAATGGACTGTTTATTTTTCTGGAGATTCTAATCATGTGAATCTTAAATCAGATCTCCCTAAATTCCATGTGGTCTTTGCAACGAGAGGGGAAAACATACTGGACCTTGTTTACAGAAACATTCCCAGCGCATAACCGGCAGAGCCCCACCCCCACCTCAGATACTCAGATCACATCTCTGTTATGCTAATTCCAGCATTCAGACCTTTACACCACACGCTGCATCTGCAAAGCAACCAGCATTGGTGGATGATCACACTTACCCCTCACATACAATCTTCACCCACCTACTGTCTGGAAAAAGTACTGAAACCTTCGGGCCCCTTACATCTAGACTGTGCAACAGTTTCTTTCCCCAAGCTGTCAGATTCCTCAACAATCAGAGTCTGGTCTGAACAGAGACACATACAAAATCCCAACAGGGACTGGACCAAAAACACACATTTCCTCAAATTTCACTGTCAGAACTTTAAAAACACTATAGTTATACATATTCTGCTGCTAAGAAGTGTACAATGTTTACAGTCAACTGTGACAACACCTTATCCCCCACCACTTAAATTGTGAAGTAGGCCAGCTGCACTGACCACTCCTACTCTTGCATGCATTTACTTTATGTTGTATTGTGTAGATTTGTTGTTCCATGTAGCACCTTGGTCCTGGAGAAACATTGTTTCATTTCACTTTGTTATGTACTGTACACTACAGTATATCATTAAAATGACAATTAAAAAAACTACTGAATAACTGACATAACTGACTAATTAATTACACCACAGTTCTGGAAAACCTAACCCCATGCTTAACTGTCACTTAAGTCTAGAGATAATTCTGCTCTGGAATTCTGCTCAGTACATTGCTAATGTTATAATAATACTAGAGTTCATTTGGCATCAACAGACACCCAAATACAAAATTCTGTCCCATGTGTGAGAGGTCTGTAAAGGAGGTTGCATTTGACACAGTCGAATCAAAAAAATGATATATCCCAAGTTAAGCATAAAATTTCTAAACTTCAGCATTGTTTTGTTGTACTAAACATCTGTAGATTTTAAAAAACCTTTATGGCATTCACTAAGAAAATTTTGCAAGTCATTGCACGGTGCATCAACTAGATGTCAAGGACAAACTGAAAATTAGAAACCTTGAAACCCAGCTGTAGAGACAAAACTCAAGAGACATGACTCCAATTAAATTATGTCTTTAAGAACTGTTCTCATTGCACGTATGAGGCAGTTTCTTTTGTGTTCATATGAAGCCATGGGATGAAAAGAAATTAACTAAATTAATTGCAAAGCAAAACAAGAGAATGGAGATGCATGCCTACTCTCTGAGGCTGACCTGAATGAAAAAAGAAAAGCCAAACTAATTTTCTCTCAATTGTTTATCAAACAATAGCCCCATGGACCATTGACATCAAGCATGAGCAAGTGATGGTTATGTGAGCTGAGAATGAATGAGATGTCCATTTCACAAAGCCATCTTTTTAAACCAAAATAAAAACTTAGTGCATCATTTGCACATGACAGTTTATTTAAATATATGCCATACCAAGCCATACTAGGGGTACCAATCCTTTAGTGTCTGGTGATTCGACTTGATTCCAATTTTTGGGGTCACGATTCAACTGTAAACAAACAGAACATTTATTTAAAAACAATGCCTTTATGTTCCTTACTGTATCAAATCTTTTTGCGTCATTTTATATATACCAAAGATAGGATTGTGTGTAAAATTCTGTAACTTAAATGACCAGTATTAGGTTAGCTTAGCTGCCTGTTTTATTCTTAAATAAAAAAATCTATCAATAAACAAACTCAAAATATAATAAAACAAATATAAACATGGACTCCTGTCTACCATAGTGCATCAAACCATTAACTGAAAATAAAATACACACTTTAAAGTTATAGTGCGTTACTGTGTTTATAATTTGTGTAATTTTGTCTGAATAAAATACACTAGCACGAGAGCTGGCTAAATAACTTGCTGTCCGGTGGCCTAGATGGCCTTCTTCTATGGTGGCAGAGTAGACATGTAATGCAATATGCAATACGCTCAGGAGCAGAAGCAGAAAAAAAAAAAAAAAAAAATCATTTTAAAATCATTCAGAATCACCAGGACTATAAATCGCGACCCTTTAAAAAATCAATTTTTTTTTCAGAACCTCTATGCCATACCATACCATACCAGTCAACATGCTAAAATAGCTTTAACCAAGTCAAGCTTTGAAAACAATTACATGCCTCTTGATATTAATTTTGATTGACACTAAATGAATGCTATGTCTGATTTTTTAGTATTTTTGACATAGCGGCTGAAGTTCTTTCTTCCGTGTTTTGACTACCTGTTTGTGTTCTTTCCAGCCTGTTCAATTATTGACTGCAAAAAGGCCTCTTATTCTCCTTCTTGTTTATGATTGCTGCCACTTGTGCATCCCGTTCCCCATCTTTCATTTTACACTTGACCAAGCATCTGAAATGAACCTTGAGGAGACAAACATGGGGCCATGCACAGTAATAATTCCCCAATAATGTGGAGAGGTGGTGCATTAACGGAATTAGCTATCTTCTCTAGCTTGTTGTCTTTTGCGATAAGAGGCTAGCAGAGCTGCCATTAGCTCTGAGCAGGATTAGGGAGGGAGCAGGGCCTATTTCAACAACATGGGAGCGCATCATAATGAGGCTGCTGCACAGAGCACAGAACACACTTTTCATCGAGCTCTTTAATCATAGTCAAGATGAATTTTCCACTCTTCCAAATGAGTGCAAGGAGGGGATTTGCAAGTTCCAAATTTGCTGATGACATTTAATCTCTGTGGAGGAGGACTGCAAGTTCTGACTGACAGAATGAAAAAGGACATAAGTAGAAACAATGAAGAGAATACATATTTCACTCACATTGTTTCTAGGATATATATATATATATATATATATATATATATATATACATACACACACACACACACACACATATATAGTGGTGCTGTACGTATTTTATATATACAGGGTGTTTTCTGTCCAGCTGCTATGACCAGCCACAACATAAATAAGGGTGTCTTCACCAAACTCCCAGTCTACCCTAAACAAAAGACTCATTAAAAAATCTCTTTAGGGATAACCATACTGGATGAACTTGGTAAAGACAATGTAAAGAAAAATGCAATAAAGTAATCAATATTCTCAAATAAAGTAAACAAGTCCACAGCTTTAACCCATAGGACCCCACAAGACCTTTGAAGGTGTGCTGTTAACAAAATTTGGTAGGTGTTAACCACTGTATACTGGAAACACCCCCCAAAAACCATCAAGTGAATAACATTGATAATCTTGCTACACTGGCAATCCTTGCCCACTCCCTTGCAGCCTCTTGGCTCTGACTAAGCCATTTCAAAACTTCCAGATCTTCTTCTAGTGAAGCTTTTCTTTTGTTGATATGGATGGTATGCTTTGGGTCATTGTTGTGCTGAAATGTGAAATTCATCTTTAGCTTTTTAGCAGAGGCCTGAAGGTTTTGTGCCAGAACTGACTGATATTTGGAACTGTCCATAATCCCTGCCAGCTTCAGTAAATCACCACTTTCAGCTAAAAAAAAAAAGGAGCAAAGCATAGTGCTGCCACCACCATGTTTTACTGTGGGTGTGATGCTCTTTTGGGGAACACTATTACAGCAGCTGCACTTTATATGAAGTAAATCAGAGTCACTTTAACTGATGACAGGTGTGTAGTGACTACTATTTAACAAGTGTAAATGTGATTGGTTAATTCTGAACACAACCATATGCCTATAAGAGGGTGTGAATAATTATAAAAATCATCATACATTATTATTTTTATTAAATTGCACAGGATACACTTTACATTAAAGGTAGAAAAATAAATAATTCATCTTGGTCAAATATTTCTACAAAATAGCAGTAGCAGCATGCTGAGGTCCATTAATCAGCTCTATCTAGTCAGCAGCCTGCTCACCAGTGCACTTATATTTTATCAGAGAGTGAGAGAAAGTTAGAGGAAGAACACAATTATACCATCTGCTACAGGAAAGAAATAAACCAGAATCAGAACCAGGTTTATTTCGCTAAGTATGTTTACACAAACAAGGAATTTGCTTCTGGTAGTTGGTATCTCTTTAGGTACAGTAATTTGAAAAAAGTAGTGTACATATAATTTAAGACAATATAAAATTTACAAACAATATACAACAACTCAAATAATGTACATACAATATACATAAGGTGCAGGAGTGTTGTAGTGCAAACAGTAATGTAAACAGTAATGTGCAACATGTTTGTTAATACATTTAATACAAGTAAACCAAACTGGTAACAGTACTATAGGACATAACACTAACAAAACAGAGATTTTCATGTGTATTTTCAAATACACATGACTGGCCATTATATAACAATCCTGTATAGCACATGTATAGTGGATTTACAATTAAATCATTTTGTAAATGTGGAGGTTTAAAAACGTATTTATAGAGTTTCTTTTTCACCAATTTTAATTAATATGTGAAACGTGTCTGTTGCTTGAGGGTTAAACAAAACCTCTAAGCAGTGATATACTGAATACTGTTTGCTGTTTAAATCTCTGTGACAGTGACTGACTCAGAGGCTGCAGCAGGCCGTTCTGTGTCAAAGGTTTAGTCTGGCAAGGTGCACATTTGAATTTGTAATCTGCAAATATTTGTGCAGACCTGCCAGGGTTTTATTGATTGAAGGTCTGTTGTGGAGCCAAAAATAATAGATGACTGATGGTCAAATATGAATTGCATGGCAATAAGCGAAAAAGATCTCCTTGCACTCTCTATTACCTCTGTCTTATTTTCTTTCCATATTCTTCTCATTTATTTTCTCTTGCATTCGTATTTCTTTACCAGTCATTTTCTTTCCTTTTACTCTACTGCTGTTTGACTCTCTTTCTTAACACACCTACACTGAGACAATTAATCTGCATTGTTGGGCTGCATCCGGGTTGATATGCGGGCCATATTTCAGACTGCTGATACACCTCCAGTGATGTGTGTGATGTCCTCATAACTCCATCTGCACTTAGAAGGTTTGCAAGTATAACTTAGGGCTTCATAAATTCTGGAGACTGAAAGAAATACAACTCTTTTATTAAAACTGTAAATCTGAAGCTTCGTTCATAAAACAAGAAGGTGAAAAAAAAGACGTCCGTTTTACCAGGCCCCAAGGTAAGAGCTTTTAGCCACTCCATTGTATTTGCTGATGACAGAATATGGGAAGATCATAAACATTTAATATGTCTATTAGATAGTGCAGGATAATAGAAGAGGCTGGGAAAGAAGGGGGTGGAGGAGAGAGGTGTTTATCTGCTACAGTCATGATGCTTTATTCTCCTCAAGCATTCATGAGTCATTTTAAACAGCATATGAGTAGCTTATATTATGAAAGCTCTCTTAAAGGGGAGCTTGTTTATATTGATTCGTTCGTGTTTGTATCATGCCCTGTTCTGGTATTTCCTGATTTGGTTTCAGTTTTGGTTTATGGTTATTTGTGTTGTATGTTCCACTGAAGTATTTCCTAGTCCTTTGTCTGCTTCTTGAGTTTTAATGTTCACTCACCACCCTGTCATCACAGTTTCGAGCTGCCCAAAAAACAGATGTAGCGGGAATGCAGAATGAACTGGAGTTCTAGCCGAATGGGTTCTTCCAAAAGTGCTACAGGCTCTGGCGGACCCTGCAATCCCGAAAGTTTTCTCCTGAAGCAACAACACAGTAGGGGCTCTCTGAAATCATAGGTAGCTAATAAACTACCTGGTGAAGAAGAAAAGCATAGCCCTCTTGTCCAGATTTTTATATGTATATATATATATATATATATATATATATACATCCCTTGTTCTAAGGTTTTTGTATGTGTCTGTCTTAAATTCATATCTTTAAATTTCCTAAATTCTGTACTCTCTATGTTTAGCTGCTCACAAGAACCTTTCAGAAATGTTCAGTTGCTGACATGCTCAAACCAAACATTAGATAAAACAAACAAAATATGAATTGGGGCCCTCTGTCACTCACTCACAATGTCTTCAAGAATGGAATAATATAATGAAAAACATATTGGACCCAAAGTTTGGCTGTTTGAATGGCTCATGATGTTTCCTGGTGACCTGGGATTGAAAGGCTAAGTGTAAATAGGAAGAAGCATTAGCATAGCAGCAGGTGATGTATGTAGCTCCAAGTCACGTGAAGCCAGGCATAGTATATTTTCGAGCTGCCAGGGAACAGTGTAACACATATGGAGGATGAGATGAGATGAGATTTGAGATTTGAGTTTTCCTGCATAGACAACATCCTCCCGCTATCTTCTCCACCAAAAAAAAAAAAAAAAAAAGTTGAAGGGTAATGTATCCCTGTTGCAGGCTCAACAATGGATGAATCTGGTTAAATGGGAGCATGGTGCCAGGCACTTTGATGGTTCAGTCATATGCACAATAGGGAGCTTGCACAGCTGTAGACAGTTTTCCAGTGAGGACCAGTGGGTGATTTCTCTCTGACAATGAAATAAAGAGGTTATAAATTTGAATCTGGGAAAGTAATAATAGATAATATAGTCACACTTCCACATTCTGATGCTATCTCAGAGAATTACCTTATGTCATTTATAACCAGAGGTGTCAGAAGTGCAGAAGTCCCTTACTTAAGTTAAAGTACTAGTAACTTGTAAAATAATTACTTAAGTAAAAGTTGAAGTATAATATTTTTTTTTTACTCAAGTAAAAGTATAAAGTGCCTGCCCCTAAATGTACTTTAAGTAAAAAAGCAAAAGTATTCTGTTTGTAGATGCAGCCAGCTTTTTGTACCTTTCCAAATGATTTATGTGTTTTCTCTACATATGCTGAAGACGGACACACACACGCACTCGCACACTCACTCACACCAAAAATAATTATTACTATTATTATAATAATTTATGATAATAAATTATTATTATGAACTAATTTTAATTTTTCCTACTTATTACAGTTTTAATGGATATTTATGAACTATAATTGTTAAAAGTTATTATTTAAAAATAAATAATACAATTTCTTGTCAGAGGTTAAAGTAAAACCTTTTTTTGTTTTACTTGGTGTGATGATTGATTCCAGGCTTTCTTTTGAAGCTCATATAGATAATATTACCAGGGTAGCCTTCTATCATCTTAGAATCATTGCTAAGATCAGAAATACGATGTCACTACATGATGCAGAAAAACTGGTTCATGCTTTTGTTAACTCTAGTTGGATTATTGTAATGCACTGGTGTCTGGTTGTTCCAGTAGGTGCATAAACAAACTGCAGTTAGTCCAGAATGCAGCAGCCAGAATCCTTAACAGAACCAGACAATATGAACATATCACCCCTGTCTTATCCGCAGTGCACTGGCTCCCGACCAAATTTCATATGGACTATAAAATTATAAAGCAGTCTTGTGCCACAGTACCTTAGCAAACTTTTAGTCTCTTATGATCCATCACACCTACTTTTATCAAAAGGTGCAAGCTATTTGCTGATTTGCATGGGGCAGACCCTTCTTTATAGAGCCCCACATTAAGGGAACAGTCTCAGACACAATCTCAGTCATTAAGTCTAGACTCAAAACATATTTGTTTTAACATATTTGTTCAAGCATACTCTTAATAGTTTTTATAGGTTTTGGTGCAGTGCTGGAGGTTTCATGGTCATAGAGTGTATTGGTAAACTGGGAAACACGTGTTTACTCAGGTTTGATGACGGTAGTGTGGCTGACCAGTTTATGTCCCAATGAACCCTTAAGTCTGTGTCACCTTCTGGTTCTCCCTTGTATTTATGCTGTCTTACCTAGTCTGCTTTAGTTTCTGGTTGCTCTTTGCACAACTTACATTTAATGTGACCATTACATAAAAGAGCATACCTAACTCTCTCTAATTCTCTTCTCTACCCTCTCTCTTCACCTCCCATTCCCAGTGCTACACCTGATAAGACTGAGGCACCAGGAGATGCCAGTGACCCTGATATCAGATTCCCCCAGCTTCCCAAACCTGCCTGATCCATTCTTTGTGTACTCTCATCTGACCTAACATGGACATGGACAGTCTATAGAACACCATAATGGACAGATGTAGAAGCCATGAATCAGATCACAGACTTTAATTCTCTGGCTACTTGAAGTTTTTATTTATAATTGCACTATCTGTGTCACCCAAATGAGGATGGATTCCCTTTTGAGTCTGGTTCCTCTCAAGGTTTCTTCCTATTGTCAACCCAGGGAGTTATTCCTTGCCACCGTTGCCACCAGCTTGCTCATCAGGGATAAAATTTATATAAATGTATAAACTGTTCTGTGTGAGGGAAATTCATTTTATGTGATCATTCAGAAATATATGTGTGTGTTGAATCAAGAATCATTTCTATCCACTTGTCTGTATCATCATGACCCAGAACTTTGCACCATAGTAAAAGTAAAACTTTGTACTGTCTGCTGATGTGGACAGGCTTATCACTTAGACAAAGCCATGATACGAGCGAACTTGTTGAATTGTTTTACTGCTTGTTGGCACGCACTAGGCAGGCACCTGTTGTATTTAAGAAGGTCATTCGGCTGCAGGATTCAGAGCTCTCATATGCTGGTCCTTGTGGTCGGCGTATCAACTCTCATTCTCATATTCTCTGTTACACTTATTGTACTCTTATTGATTTAATAAAGAACTGATTGCTTATATTGGATCACTAGCGTCCGGACTTTTTATTTTAGCAGGAATTCCACCACATCTGTTATTTCTGTAAAGCTTCTTTTGGACAATGTCCATTGTTAAAAGCGCTATTCAATAGAGAACTGCGCGGGACTGTTTATTAATGCTGCTCCCGCCCGCTCCCGCTGAAATTCTTCCCATTACCACCTGCGACCACAATGTGTGTGCAACGTGCAGACCTCATATAGCCATAGACCCCTGTTATCAACAGGGCACTGTGCAGGCTGGTGGCTGTTAATGTGAGGTATGTTCTCATGGAATTTATGGATATATAGATATAGGCTACCAGACCACTGTATATTTTGTCCTTTAGTTCTTTTATTTCCCAAATGTTTTCCCCTTTAACCTGAGGCCAATCCAAATTATATTGCTCTAATCTTTAAGAACTATTGATCATTGGTGGTATTTTTAAAGTAAGTAATGCTGTTTTAATTTATTCTAGTGCAACTCTGTTTTGTCACGTCGGCGGCCACTAGAGGCCGCCAGTCAGCCAGAACTAAATCAAAACCCACGTGCTGAAGAAGAGCATTTCCTGCCCCACCCGCAAGGTGCTCAGCCAGAAATATCCCCACCTGTGCTTAGTTGGGAGGGAAGCTTTTCTTTGGCTGCCCTCCCTTTATAATGAGCTCTCTGGCTGAGCTTCTCTGCGGGTCAATACATGTTACCACACGTCTTAACGCTCCACATCATGTGCGTCATGTCTCCACGGTGTTAAAAAGACTCCTGGAGCACCAGCTCTTTGTGAAAGGGGAGAAGTGCCAGTTTCATCAGGAACAAGTAGAGTTTCTGGGCTACCACATCGGACCAGAGGGGGTCGCCATGGATCCTGGAAAGGTCACTGCAGTAGAAAAGTGGGAGGTCCCTAGAACCCCCAGAGAGCTACGAAGATTTCTGGGCTTCGCCAACTT
>JAOVVF010000017.1:9066160-9077126 GCA_028565595.1 Duopalatinus emarginatus | reverse complement strand
TGTTTTATGTGTTGTAGGGTAAACAGTTTGTTATTTTCTGTATTAAGTGCTTTTTATTTGTCCGTGAAGCGGTAAAGAATATGGAGCTAACTTCAGAATATGGAATATGGAGCTAACTTCAGTCTGCGAATAAGAAGCTAACTAAGGAGGTAATGCTAATGTCTGGATCTAGGAATAAAGAGCCAAACGAATCGGGAGCTGTGAGTAAGTAACCAACTTAAGCGTCGTCCGCCATGTTTGTCTTCCGGAGAAGGACCGTTCATAATGTGCGGTAAGGCACAACGCCAGGAGCCATCAGCCAATAGCATTCGCTGACAAAAGCCCGCCCCCAAACTGTCAAAACCACAACCATCCTGTACTCGGGCGCAAAAAATTCACTTGAGCGAAAAAAGCAGTAGAGGGTAATTCATATGGCGTGCTAGGACAACTGCCGAATCGAGGAAAAAAAAACATTCAAAAATGAAAAAAGGCGCGATATAATGATAAATATGCATGCATGACTTCTTTCTTTGCTCATGAGTTTCACTTTTACGCTTGCGGGAGGAATATTTATGCGTGCGAACTGTTAACAATAAAAAGCATACATTTATATCAGAGGTTTAGTGCCAGTTCCCAGTTATAGCAATAGCCTAGTAATGGTAATAGGCCTACTGATAATAATATTATTATTATTAATAATAATTATAATAATAATAATAATAACAATAATAAAATAATAATAATGTCTGCACGTTCACATTAGAATTCTGATGATACTGCCAGTTATAACAAGTAATAACTAGTAATAATAATAACTAGTAATGATGATTGACCTACCTACCGCTACTGATGATAATAATAATAATAATAATAATAATAATAATAATAATAATAATAGTGTAGACCTAAAAAAATAGTCTATCTATCTATCTATCTATGCAAGGTGGTGTAGTGGGGTGGGGCCGGTAAAGGGGGAGGGACCAGGAGCAAGGGGGGCCCCAACTGCAATGAACCAGCTTTTTTTTTTTTTTTTTTTTTGGGGGGGGGGGGGTCCTTTTCATTCATTTATCATTAACCACTTCATTAACCTGGTCAAGGTTGTAGTTCTGGAGCCAGTATGGTCAACAGTGGATAATAACTTGGCTGAGAAACTAGAAATTTGCCCTGGATTAGATGTTAGTATATTACCAGGTACCAAATACACGTTTTTGGACAGAGGGAGGAAACCAAAAAAACTGGTGGAAATTGAAGCAATGCCCGTGAAGTGGCCATCACTGAACAAAGATGTCTATTTTCCATGTCCATATACATATTCAATTTTCCTTATATACAGAGGTCATAAGCAGTTTAGATGGAGGATAAACAGTCAAAACCCGTACCCATGCACAGTTTTATTTCCTTTAGCTAGGAATTGCAATCAATGTCTTCCTTGTGAAATTACTTCTGACGGCAAACACTAAAAAGGCATTAAAAAAGGCAAGAAAAATAAGAAGGTCACTCTAGCTAATTTAACACGGATATTTAACAATTCCCAACTGGCATGATGAATGTATGGATAGACAAGTGTTCTTATTCACTGAACAATATTAAACAGAATAATGTGTTCTCTAAGCCACCCAGTACCATGGGAGTAGAATGAAAGGAATCTGGTGAGAAATCTTTTACTTCAAAGTATTTCAATAATGTAATATAGCTCTTTATCATTCTCTCTCATATAGTAATGCTGTCTCAAGGGGGGCACATAGCTTGTAAAGCAACCAAGGAAGTATCTTTTTGAAAGCCAATTGATAATCCAGATAGTAAATGTATCATATCAAGCACAGATATTTGTGTTACTATATTAAATTAACTATAACTGACCTGTGTTCTCTGTCTGGGTTTCGTGTATAGGCTCATCATGAATTTTGCATTACCCTTTAATGGCTCAGCCTGGAGGATATTGACTGACTGAGGGTCTAATTTATCATTAGAGTGGATGTGAACATTCATCAACCTAGTGGACTGGTAATCTGTCATATCCCAAGGGTTTTGACATACACACTCAGCTGTCAAACTGATCAGATGATTAATTTACTTAAGCCAGGTACATATAATGATGTTTAAGACAAGGTAGAAGCTTACTGAACAAATAGCAAATGCCAGGAAGGAAAGTCCATCTTTGTTTCTTAGTTAGAGTAATAAACTAATCCTAAAATGCCAGCATTTAACATAACATTTAATTGCTTGCTCTTATCTTTTTATTAGGTATTTATTTTATTATCACATTCTGCACATTGTGCACAAGATAAAGCACATGACTCCTTACAAGACATGAAATATTTGAAGCATTTAAAGTACATCCAATAAATTTGGTCACCTATGGTTAATACCAGTGAAACTGCCTTGCACAAATACCTGGTACAACACATCCTAGAGTCTGATGTATTAAATGCTGGCAAACACAGAGAAGGGGCAAACGAAGAGGACTGTTAACTTTTTGCCTTTAGCCAGGGCAGATGATGACCTACCTGTCTGACTGTCCAAGTGAGTAGGAAGGTGCCCTTCTGACAATTGAAAAGCATGGAACTCTTCTCAGTGAACTCATCTTTCAAAACAACCTGCAGACTTATTAGTGCTTCGTGCTCTTGGGCTAAAGGACTCTCCGAATTCACCGGCTATCTAAATTCAGTACTGGGCTGAATACATCATTTTGTGGTGTAGGTATGGGGCATATGGTGTGGTATTTTACAATATAAATACGTCACATTGGCTTCTACTTTTCATTCTCAATGAACTCTTCATATTTCAAAACAACCTGCAGACTTTAGCTGCCAATAAAGGCTGCCAATGTGTACTGTATCCCTTTCTGTCAAACAGTGGGTGTAATAACTACAGTAAAGCACTTGTTGGCATTATCACACACACACACCATAGACTAGAAGTGAAAAACAAGAAACACACTCATCCCTTTTATGTCACATACATAAGTTCTGCTGCTTACCTAAGTGCTGGGGCTGTGCAAATGGCATAATGTCTGATATTAAGCAGGTGCAGGAGCTGTCCCTACTGAAAAATAAATGAGTAAGAAAAATTTACTTTACAATATTTTTAAAAGTGGGAGTAGTACTTTCTTCAAAACCCTAGCCCCACTGATATTTATTTGTTACAAAAACTGAAATAGCTCATAGATTTAGGTTTGGTCATTTTGGTTAATGAGGTTAGTGATAGTTTTAGGTTTAGGCATATAATGAATTACCTGTATTATTAATTTTGTCAATTAGTCAGTGATTTAGTAACAGACAGGTGGTAGCATTGTAAACACTTTAAAACATAGTTTCTGTGGGCACAACTGTATGAAATATTTTGAATGTGTTTCCTTAAGTATGATATGATTAGATTTATAGTGTGAAAGATGTGATGATGAATTAATTTAATTTTAATTTTAATATATATTGTTCTTTATTTCCTTAGTTTGTCTTTGTACTGACGGTTCATTCTCTGTCTACATTAGACAATGCCTCCACCCTGTGGCCATATCTTATCATTACTATTAAGGTATGCCATGCAACATATTGAAAAACTTTACTACACAGTAACTACATGATTCCTTTTATTGTCTGCACTACGCTCATTACCCAATTAGACTTTATTTAATATGAGCACAAGATGGCACCATTGTAACAATCTTGTATCAATCAAACTGAGAAATTAAGGGTTTTTCTGTTAAGCAGTTAAGGGGGGTTGCCTGGTATTTGTAATCGTAATTACTATCATTGTGTGTTAGGTTTACAAGAGCAAGGTGTAACTTCAGGCAAATTATATGCTAATGTTTTTTTCAACGTAAGACTCCACACCTTATTATAAACACCTTCAATTTTGCATGTATCCTTTAACAGTTTAACAGCGCAATAACCATTATTATTATTATTTAAGACTGAAATAAATAGCTGGTAGTAAAAAGGCAATATACGAGTCAAATGTGTAATCATTATCATCACTGTCAAGAAGATGAATGAATGAATCAATCAATCAATCAATCAAAAAATCAATCAATCAAAGCAAATGTAAATATAATGTGAATGTTATTATTTTATTGCCAAATATATTTGTATAAAGTCTAAATAAGCAACATGTAAGCTACAATGTCAGTGATAACAGATTGATTCAATGACACTTAGATCAAGGGCATACAGTACAGCTGCTCCTGTCATGTTAATATCAGCACCTGCTGTAACGAACTCCATTTCTTAAGCTCCTCTGACAAACTCCATTTGATCTTACAACTAGTCACAGAATTCTTAAAACACCTCAAAACATCTGATGAAGCACACCTGTTCCTCATTCCTCATAACAGTCAATGCAAAGTTTGTTTGATATTATAGACTATTTTCCATTGCTCTTTTTTCACCCAGATTTGTTTCATTGTCTTCCTGCTTTAGTCTTGTCTTATTTATGTCCTTTTGCTGATCACCAGACCTCTTGTCTGTTATTGTCTACTCTGTTTATTTTGTTTCCTCTGAAGTCTTTTTTAATAAAACTCTCCTGTCTGCACTTCATGACAAAATACTTGAGTATAATATAATGCCGCTGACATGGAAGCAGCAGGTTTTAACAATATATGCCAAGCCATCACAGCTCTGGCCCACATTATAGGCTAACTTAGTACAATAACAAATCACTGCCATCCACACTACCTTGTGAAATTGCACAAATTCCAGTAATTAATGGTGCTAAGCCAGGTCACATACATGCCACTTTCTCAGTGCAGCGCCTTTATGCCCAACCTGACAAATATAACCAGCCTAGTGGAAACCCAGCTAAATGTCATAGTTTTCTCCTTTAATTCTGAGGCTTTTCACCTCAGCACCACCAGAAGTCATAATGCAGGTAGTAAAAGCTGTAAGCAAAGGCATAACCAAACAGAGATGAAACTGTGCAGTCTTACAATCATTTTGTTCAGTGTTTTATCATCTCCCTTTTAAAACAAAAGCAGTGACATTGCACAGCAGCCCAATTCACCCCAAGCTGTACTGACCTGTAGAGACAGCAATCTGCCACACGTTTCACAAGTTACATCTTGGCAAGCTCCTTATGGAAAGAAGAAAACCTGGTCATACACAAACACCAGTTGTTGCATAATACAACATTATTCCCTTCTCGCAAACCAATACAGACTGTCCACACTCCAAAACTCCACACAGACAGTTACCTAAACTCAGATCCAAACCTGGAACTGTGGAGCTGTGAATTGACAATGGTATGCACTGTACCACCAGCTACCCAGATATGGGACATGTTAGATAAATTCATCTTAGCATGTGTAGACGACATCCTGAAATATTCTGTACACATCCCCATTTAACACATACATATATTGCACAGACTCCAAGCCAGCAACCTTCTTGTCAGAGAAAAAGATTTCTCAATGTCCTTTTCAGAATACATTGTTAGTAGAGAGGGGATGATCATAGATGAAGCTATTGAAAAGTAAATTACCTCCACTGATTTAGTTTTAGAGGTTTAGAACTTTTGCTTCATAGCTGCTCCCCTCGCATGACAAAAAGGTGGGCCTAAAAATGTGTAGGAAGCTATCCAAGCATTTGCTACTCTCGAATAAGTTGGAGCCCCAATTCTGAAATCAATCTGGCTTTACAGAAGTAGCACCATTTGTAAGAGGAAGCTTAAAACTTATTTACTGTTACTGCTTCATGCCCCTACAAGCCTGATGGGTGTTGTTTTCTTCCCACTTTTTTCATGATTTCTTAATAACTGGATCAAAAAATGGAAAAAAAAAACTGGTGCCTTGTCCCAGTTACATCCTGGCAAACTCAAAACCAATACAATGCTTACATTGAATCTTAGTTTATCACTGCGATTAGTTGGGCCATTAATGGAAAAATCACAGGAACTTTATGTAATGATCCAGTGCCACATCAATGCCCCATATAACTTCCCCAACACATACATGGTCTCACATCTCCCTACCAAGAGGGATCCAAGGATTATTAAAAATCATCCATCACCTAATTATCAAATACTAAAGGAACTCAATGCAAAAGGATTTTCAAATTTTTGTTAAATCATGTTCCCTTTGTGACCAAGCCAACAGCACCAGAGCTAGACTACATGCAGTTCACATTCCTCACTTCCCACAGTCCTACACAGTTATACACTTAATTTATGACTTGCTACCTACCCAGAGGATGATATAAAGAAATAGGCAAAAATCTTTAATACTTAACTTTCCCCTAGCCTTTCTTACTATATAGCATGCATTCTACGTGTACTTCAGCATATTGGAGAATATAATGTTTCACAGTTCAATTAACACTAGTCAGTCTCACCTCAGGTTACCATTCGCAAGTTTATTGTACAAGTAAAGTGGGCTTTACTAGAATACTGGAATATGATGGCCAAAAGTTAAGATAATGTTTACTCATGGCCACTACAAAATTATCACAGAACTGAAAAGAAACTGTACTTTAAAAGTACAGAATATGGTTTTCTATATTTGTTTGTCTGCCTATGCATACATGTATGAATCAAAATGATGGCAAAAAAAACTATCCTGCTTTACATTTGCATTATTTGTTTTAATCTGCAGCCAACAAGGCTGTAGGAACTCATCCCATTATCTATGGTCAAAATAAAAAGAGCTCTTCAACTTAGTTTCTTTGATATATTTGCCATCGTGGGGTCTTCTGTGCTGTTTTAAAGACTTTCAGTCACAATATCCTGACAGCCCTCAATGTGTTTTCTCTCCAAATGCCACAGAAGAATGCACTCATCTGTGAGTTTAAGCAACTCTTGGGAGGTAGATGCTGAAAAGCCTTGTGGGCTTTGATGCAGAGTGTTAGGTTGCAATGGTTAGCTGGTAGAAGAGGCAGTGTTGGGAAAAGAGGAGTCAGTAGGGATGTGGTTCTGTTCTCTCCCTCTCTTTCTCTCTCTCATTGTCTATTTAAGAGGAAGGAAGGGGGGGGGTAAGGAAGAGCAAAGGAACCCACAGCAAGCTTTAATGTGTTAGTTGTTCTGATGTCACTTATGTTATTGATTATGCATGATTATGTACTCACAATCCATAACCGAGTTAGATTTAAAATGAAAAAAACAAAGCTGTTTTGTTTGTAGTGGCTTACCGATGCAATGCCTGGAGGCTATTAGATCTGTTCTGGTCGCATGAGATCAAGGAAATCTGATTTTTTTTTTTTTAATACTCACACACAAATCAGAAACACACTGCATTCACAACAAATATACTGAAACATATGATCATCAACTTACTCTTAAACTGTGTAATTCACATTATAATGTAATGATATACAGTATACAGATGACCTTACAAAGAAGCATTTTGATCATTTAGATTTAATATATCATCTGACTGTGATGCATAGTAAGTTATAATGCAAAAGAAAATCACAAAGTTGTTCCTAGTGCAAGCTAAAAGGTGTGAATACAACAATGATGCTTAAAGTGCATACTTTTGTCTTAGGCAACTCTTCTTAGAATTTATTAATTTGGTGAGACAATTGCAAATCTTTTTGAAATCAAACATGGCCTACATGTGGCCAAAACAACCATGGTGGCATGAACATCCAGCAGACCTGCCATCCTGTTGCAGTCCTGATCACTCTAACTTTTATCCATCAAAACATGGACTGTGGTCCCTATGTGTTTGTTCTAGGGAGAGCACAGTCCTGTGATTTGTCACTGCAAGTCTGTGTTGCACTGTGGGAAAACGGACCACAGAAGGCCCTGGAGGCTCTGTTGTACTCTGAGCAGTTTTCCGCACAAGCCAGCCAGAGAAGTAGTGGAGAATGGGACTTTAGTGAAACCACGTTTTCTGTATATTAAACTGACATGCCTGAGAATGAACAGTAATTAGAACAAGGTGAGTGGGAATGTTGCCATTTAACAAAGACTGTTGTTTCTCAAGTGGTGGAACAGAGGCTGGGGCCTCTTCTCAGATGGCATTGCTTCATGGAGCTCATTGCTTTTGTTCCAGCTCATACAACAAATCGTTTGTTACCTGTGTAGTATTATGAGGTGCCATATAGCCTACATACTGTGTGAGTTATTAATATGTTTTTAAAGAAACTTCTCTGCTGATGAAGAAAATGATCTTGCATTTTCTTTGTACACACAAGTCAAGCAACATCAACTTCTTTCAGTCTTACCACTGTCTCCACAAGTGCTCTTATTTTTACCCATCAAAGCTAAAAGTGATTTGTATACTCTGCATAATTTGTGAACTCAAGCAAGCGAGGGCTTATGAGGCCACTCTGTCATAACTGTCTCGCCTAATATCTTTGAAATGTACGACTGGCACACGCAACAGTTTTGACACAGTTTAGTGCATATAAACAATATATCAAAGCAACAAACCATGAAAACCTATCCACACAGTTTGTTCTGAGATCAGAAGATGCGTTAAATGCAAAGTAGTAATTGCAAATGCAGACGATAGGACTTAGCAGTGTATGGCCTAATTTATTTGCTCAGCACCACATTATTGTGCATGTGTGAGAAGCCCACACATCTATTAACATATTCATTTACATGTTTCCTTGGTTCTCTGGGAAGATGCAAATATGTAAATTACATAAAGGTGTTTTTTATTAGTAGTATTATTTAAATCTGCTTCACACATGTTACAAACACTAGTGGCATTTACTTTGCCTAAGAATAAAAAAGTATCTACTTATAAATGCAAAGTGAGACACATTTGTCAAGGCACTGTATTAATATTGCATCCATGTGTTCAGTAAACTTCAGTAAGAGAGTGGTCATAAATTACTGTACAAAATAAAAAACACACACAAAAAAACCTTTCAGACAATTAATTCTTATTAAAGATTTAGCACCTTTAAATAGATTAAAATATTACTAGAACCATGAAATTTACTGTTGTATTCAAACCCCTCATTACAACATTATCGGTTATTAGCAAGATTTACAAACTTTCAGCTGCTTATAATGAACCAATGAAGGATTTAAATACAACACAACTAATTTAACAAGTGGTTTCTCTAAATTCAACACAGAATGCTATTTTTACTGGAGTCTCAGGATTATTCAAGCCCTTCAGGAGAAGCATCTAAAGTATTAAGTAGAACACTCTTTTGCTGTTATGATACACTGTAGACAAGGTGTTCCTTTCAGCATATGTTTCATTCATCCTCCTCCTCCTCCTTCTCCTCCTTCTCCTCCTCCAGTCATACTTCTGACCCATAGGCCCAAAAAAGGTTTCACAGAAAAGAATGCAAATGAATGAATGGGTCAGAAGAATTAAGCATACATGAGCATATGAGAAACCACTTGTTATATCTGCTGTATATTATACTATTCAAATTGTTCTTGTTTGATTAATTTACTGCAAACAGCAAAGGGATTTGAATAAATTTGATTATAAGTGTACATTATTAAAAATATGATTGTTTATAACTGCTCTTTATTTTTGTGTTTGGACACATTTAAAATTGTCAACTGTTTTACAACCTAAATCAAGGCTGTAAAAAGAGGGGCAGGTTGGGCAATCTTTCTCAATTATTTTATACTGGCTCAGAAAGCCAGTTAATGAAACACACATCTCTAATCCCCTAAAGATCACACTGTCAGAACTGCACACATTAATGCTTAATGTTGTCAAGTTTCAAACTCACCTATTAGATTGCGATGTCAATACCAACAAGCCACAAGCTCTAAAGCAGATTATCTTGAGAGCAACCCACAAAATGCAGAACTTTAATATCACCAAATGTCATTTAAACTACAACTGAAAATACACTGTGGACAGATGAGTCCAAAATTGAACTCTGGCAATGCAAACTATCAACAAAACCATTAAGTGAAAAGCAGGGACTGCACATAAGAAAAAAAAAACACCATAACCACTGTAACATATGATATCATTAATATTTTAAAAACATTAAAAAAACACATTAAACTTGACACAGTACACATTATGTAAAAGTGCAGCAATCCATGCACAATATTATTTGAGGTCAATAAAGGCACGGTTTACATTAGTTAGTCTATTCATGAATTTTAAATCACTCAGAAGTACAAGCAGGATATGTGTCCAGCATTGCAAGATTTTTATGAATACCAGATTTCTTGTGTAAATTCTCCTAATCCAGCTGGATAAATGAGGCCCATGTGTATAGATGCATTTGTTTGTTCATTATTACAACATAAATGTTTTCCTGTGCCCTTACAATATATTCTTTTATTGCTTAGATTGTTGGGGTGTTTAGCAAGATGGGATATGTGAAAAATTACTTTACTGTAAAGTATACACTGACCAGGCATAACATTAGAACTGCCTGGCTAAACAGCGGACACTCGTAAAAGCATTGACTCCACAAGACTTCTGAAGTTGTTCTGTGGTATCTGGAGATTGTAGCAATAGATCCTTCTGTGGATCTTTTGTTGGATCTGACCAGACAGGCTAGCCCTTGATTTCCATGCCCACCAATGAGCCTTAGGTGACCATGACCATGTTTACCAGTAGTCCTTCCTTGGACCACTTTTGGTAAGTGCAAACCATGGCAACCAATAACACCCTCAGGTTTTATAGTTTCTCTGACTCAGTCACCTAGCTATCATACACTGGCTATCTGCAAACTCACTCAAAGGTAATCACATTGTCTATCGCGTTACAATGGCATCTTTAAGGGGTGGGATGTATTGGGCAGCACATGAATACTCAGTTCTCAAAAAATCACCCAAGTCTCACTGGTGCACATGGATATGGAAGGGTAGCCTGTTTGATATGATCCCACAGAAGATCCACAGATGTATCTGTTGCTAACATTTTGGTGCCATGTCTGTGGAGCCCATGCCTCAATGGATCAGAGCTGTTTCGGCAACAGTTTGGGCAGGTCGTTCCAATGTTACCACTAGTAAAGATTAGTGCATGTGACAAATAATAGTAACCTTGACTATTGACTTTGCCCAAATCTGTCAATAACATTTGGAAAACATTGCCTGCTTTAGATATGGTTTT
>JAOVVF010000017.1:9033010-9051062 GCA_028565595.1 Duopalatinus emarginatus | reverse complement strand
TAATAATAAAACTACGATGTCTTCTTTCCCCTCCAGTGCCACCACTTCTGGACACAGTGGCCACAGCAGAAACCAAAAAAAAACAGGGGGGGGGGGGTACTGTGCATCCAAACTTTATACAGAGGCCTATTGTTAAACTGTGCTGTTTTTCAGTACATGCAGAATTACGAACTGAGCATTTCAAAGCAATCCCATCCAGATGAGAGTTTCAAACAAGGCCAGTCCTAAATCTAAAGCAAATGTCTCATCCTAAGTGTGTTGTGGCTAAAAGTTTAAGGTGGATAGTTTAAGATTGGGCACATAGATTGAACACAATCCTTAAGAAAGAGTAGCTTGAAATGTACATTGTAGAATCCTACCTTAATAAAGTAGGACACTGAGTATAAGGAGTCTTTGTATGGATAGACAGAGCCAAATAGGAACGATTTAATTTAGATCATGTGCCAAAGATTTACATAAACCTCCAATTGTTGTAGCCATCCTGTGATTGCAAAAGGATGCTAGAAGTGTATTTGTTTCAGTCAGTTTCTTTATTTTTTATAGCAACATTCATAACACTGTCAGTTAGTTAATTATAGAGTTTGGGCTCACCTGGTAAGTACTAGCCTTGAGGGTGTAGAAAGTGGTTTCATGCTTGATATAAAGTTTCAGGAAAACCACACAGGATGTTCTAAAAATTTTATCACTAATCACACAATGACCCATGGATAGTAAACATACATGTGCACTGATTTATTCACAGGTTAGTTAAGTAAAAGGTTGTAGGTGTGTAGATGACAAATTAATGAAGCAGAGTCAGGACAAAAGCATATAGGTTATATATTTCTATCTGATTGTTTTATGTGATTTCTGGAAAGTGACAGTTTTGTACCATCTTTTGGACCTGTAAAATAT
Organism: Duopalatinus emarginatus; assembly: GCA_028565595.1. NCBI lineage: Eukaryota > Metazoa > Chordata > Actinopteri > Siluriformes > Pimelodidae > Duopalatinus > Duopalatinus emarginatus. The sequence continues at coordinate 9,050,168 of JAOVVF010000017.1, read as the reverse complement.
CATGTGGAGGTTAATTAAAGTTAGGCTGGACAGTAATGGGCATGCATGGCCATTACACACTGAGTCATTTAGTATATTTTTTCTAAGAAATGTTCACTATTGTGACTGCTGTTTTTTTAAGAAGGACTTTTCAAGACAAATCGGAGTGAATGCATGTGCACACATGCATATACACAGTTGTAAAGAAATAAAACTGACTGTGTCCTTCTGTGAAGGAGAAAGGGGGAAAGGAAAGAGTCGTCATTATGTGGCAAGGGTGTTTGTTGTATTATTTTCTTTTGTGCCAGGACCGGCATGCCTCATACAGGTTTGTAGAAAGGAGGAGGGTGTTGTGGGTAATTATAGGGAGATGGTGAACTAAGTGACCCACCACACCCAACACTTAGTTTGGCATGTTGTCTGTGTTCTCCAGGTCCTGCCCAGTTGTCTGTGAATGACAATAGGCCAGACCATGGAGCCAGCAATTAAGCTCTGCAGTAGATTCCACTCTCCCGGCCCAGGTCTCACTCTTTTTTAGGCACAGGATTCCAAGTCCTAATGACCCTCTTAATCATGCAAACAAGGAGATGCAAAACGCAATGACCTGGGTTTGTTTTGTGCCGATATAAGTGTGTAGATTATGATTTAAATACTAGTAAAATAAATAGTTTTAGTTAGTTAGTGTACAATATCGCAACATGTTGCTATGATAGGGCTCACTGAATAATTTAATGGAACTAACAGTGATGTGTATGCCGTGGAGATTTTGGATCCATGTGAAGGATAGCATCTCCACCACCATCATCAAAATACCAACTGAATGAAAATCTTTCAGAGGGCTCCAGTTCAATTCCAGAGACTTGCTGAAACTGTGATCTAGGAAAAAACTGAAGCTGTTTGGTCAATCGTGCCAGACCAATACCTTTCAAACACAGCGGCACACAGAGATAGATAGATAGATAGATAGATAGATAGATAGATAGATAGATAGTGTGTGTGTGTGTGTGTGTGTGTGTGTGTGTGTGTGTGTGTGTGTGTGTGTGTGTGTGTGTGTGTTTTGCATAAAAAAAGCATGTTCCTGTCTTTAACACTAGAGGGCACTCTATGTCTCTTTCTGTCTCACTCCAGTGGTCATGCTCTCTGCAGTACCAGCAAGATCTGACTCGCTTTCATGATTCATGTATTTGATTGACTTTTATCATCTAACAGTGCATTGTTTTCTAAAGGCATGCCTTAATGAAACAATTGCATCTTAATGCATCTACAGTCATGCAAAAGAGGGCAGATGATCCAGAGAGACATTATTGTTATTGAACATAACAATTTGCATTTACCTAATTCAAACAGTACTATACAATACAATACAAACATAAGTTATATATATATATATATATATAAGCTGGTGATACGTTTATAACAGAACAGAGTAAATCTGTGGATCTGTGACTAACTGAATTAGTAAGATATGGAGGTCATGCCCCATCATGCTCACATGGGAGTGACGACTCTTTCACTGTTTTACACACACCTGTCCGTTAGGCTGTATCATTTAATTATCACGGCGGCATTTCAAAGACTTTTAGTAGGCTGTGAAAAGAAATAATTCCTGTGTGTTTTAACCGGGGTGAGTACTGCTGGTCAGATCATAAACAAATGTACACACACACACACACACACACACACACACACACACACACACACACACACACACACACCTAATAATGATAATAATAGTAGCTAATAATAATAATAAGAAGAAGAAGAACTGTAAACGTGTCTACATTTCTAATTGTCCAGACAAAAAGGTATTACTCATTATTATTATTATTATTATTATTATTATTATTATTATTATTATTATTATTATGTAGTTATCTATTTATTTATGTATTTAGTTTGTTAGTTTGTGAAATTTGGGAATAGATGCATTTATGCAATAGATTTATTGCACTAGGGTAAACTGATGTAATCTGGAACAGTCTGTGCAATTCTGACTGCTCCAAAGATTTCTGTCATCGCTTCAATATTTGGAAACTTGGAACAACGCAACGGCTTTCTGTTTCTGAAATCCCCAAGATGCTGTCTAATCACAGAACCATGTAAACATCAAATTAAAAATTCAGGAAAGCCTGGGACACTCACTTGTTAAGTTTACACAATGTTACATCTGCCAGAATCTGAAATTGTATTGGTAAAAACTTGTCACTGTAGTCATTGTAGTGTATACAATTAATTAAACAGTCCATAAAATGACCTATATTTAATCTGACCATGATTTCCAGTTCATTGCCTAATTTGCCATTGGTTGCATAAACTACATTCTGTATATAGTTTAGACTAGTTTAGACTCTTTTATCAAGAATGCAATTTCAACATTTTATTATTAATTATTAATAATTATTTTATTGTTTGAGTATGCCAATGAGCATGCTTTTCATGGAGACTTTTTAAATTCCTGTTTTATTTCCTACATTATTTCTCATTTTGCATGATGATCACATTTCATATTGAGTTTAATAACAGCAACACTGACACGCTTTTATTACATGTGCTATGTTGTCTGAGTTCAGCCTGTAAATGGTGAATTATTTTCAAAATGTCACAGAGATGAGACTTTGAGTCATTTCACAGTCATCCCACACTGTTGGTAATTTATATGTGACACCTTTAAATTTACAGCGGAATTCACATTAAAGCCAGAGGCAATAATCAATACTGAGGAAATATACATGATGTAAGACTGCCTTTGTGGGTGTATGTCTGCTCTCTTCAGTATGAATTTGGATCATCCTCAGGACTCAATCCTGTTCTCTCACATTGGCTGAAAATGAAAGTGACAGCTATCTTGCCTAAGGCTTTAATCCTGAAATGTAGTGCTCAATACAGGCTTCAGATGAGTCCTTCTCGACTATCTCTCTTATATAGGGTATCTTCAGTCAATTCACTTTATATAACACATTCCTACTATTTTTGATTTGCTACCATGTTAATGTACGTGTATTTAAAGGATGATCATACAGACATGTATTAAAAATAAATTGCATAAGAAATATTGCACCAACAAACCTAAAAACATACAATGTAAACCCGAGAAGCCATTCTAATATAATATTTCATGAAAGCACTATTAACTTCTCTGTCTTGCATTTTAAGTTCTTATATTTTCATTGTGTGTATGTAACAGTGTGTGACAATTTACTGGCAGGTTCTTTATGTCCAGAGCCTTTGATCTATGTAGTAAATTCATATTACAAACTCCCACGCCTCTACCTGTTTGTGGCTTTCCTCTTTGTTGCGACACCACCCTATTCTTCTCTAATTTGCATGGAGAGCAGATACTGTGTATGTGTGAGTCATGAAGCATCTTTAGCCACTGAACTTCTCTGTGCTGTTCTTTGTAATAAATGCATATAAGCATTTATAGTGTTCCAGCGAAGACCAGTCTAAATTCTTATGTTGTGAAAGAATTATTGGAAATGGCTTGTGCAGTTACAAGCTAATAGCAAAGATGCTGTCCTGCAGAGATGCCATGATGGCATGTCAAGCAACATACCCTATATACATAAAGCACATGATGGTATCTGATTCCAAAACAGCCTTTGTCATTTTTGAAATGATACTTAATGAATAATATGTTTATGAAATCTCTGTAGAAAATAAGTAGTACCATATAAATTCAGTGGTAATGGTAACATTTTGTGATAATCTTAGCCAACTGTTAATTACGGCCATCTGTTAATGTTTAATATCTTAGAAAGTGCAATGATACATTATCATATTGGTACATTATCATCAGCACTGCACAATTTTGTAGTTAGATTTATTTATCTATTTGTCTGTCTGTCTGTTTATTTATTTGTTTGTCATCCACCAACCGAAAGAAAAATGTATTAATTTTAATGAAAATATTAAATAAAGATTATTTTAGTTTTTCACGCAACAGCATGGACATCTTAATGTCTTAGTGAAGCCCAATGAAGAGTTGGTTTTAAACTGAGCAGGTAAATTAACCACTGCTGATCACTTTTAAAATCCGTAAAGCCCTCTTTGTTTTTTAGAATTAGGAACATTGCTGAGCTCTTGGCTTTGTGTTAAGGCACCCCATGGTCCACAGTAGAGCCACACTCAGGACTGTAGAGAAGAGCTTCAAAGCCAAGCAAAGATCTCTCATGTCTTTTTTTTAAAGCCAGGGATCAGGTGGAACATGTGGAATTTTTTTGATTGAAAGAATTGAATTGAATTGAATTGAAAGAATAAAAAAACCAATTCTTTAAAGGATGCAATTAATAATCGATGTTAAAATGCGTTTTTAAGTTTTTAAGTTTTATTTTTTGCCACTGCTACTCCTGAGTGTACTGCATATTGCATTATGTGTCCACTCAGCCACCGTAGAAGAAGGTCATCTAGGCCAGTGTACAACAAGTAATGCACTATGACTTTAAAGTTTGAATTTTATTTTCAGTTAAAGGTTAATGCACTGTGGTAGACTGAAGTCTATTGTGTACTTTTGTATTAATATATTTTGCGTTAATTGTTCATTGATGCATTTTTACATTAGCCAGGCAGCTAAGTTAACCCAATACTGGTAATTTAAGTTACAGTGATTGATATGTTTTATCAAAACATGTTCATGAATAGTTCTTCAGATATGCTTAAAGAAGTTTATTTTGTAAAGAATATAAACACAGTATGAACTACTGGCCTGAATATTAACAGTGATAAAACATCTAGAAGTTTTCTAACTAAATAAATGTGATTCTTGAACTGCTGCTACAGTGTCATGTGCAATCACTTTGTACTTGAAAAAGTGCAATGTTCTAAGCAGAAACTGTGATAAACAGTGACGCCAAAACCTGTTATATTTAATTCAGTTCAGTTTAGTTTACTTTTATTTTCACAATGGACACTGTCCCAAAGCAGCTCTATAAAAAATTATATGTTTTGAATTGTACATTTATATAGTTTATATATTATATATGAAATAGGGATTATTCATATTAAGTTGTAATATTAGAATATTAGGCTAGGTCTCTCTAGCTACAGCTCTATGTGTTTGTAAATTCCATAGGAGTTCCTATTCAAGACTTCTCTCCTGCTTTAAATGGCATATATAGATCTTTGTTTTTAATATTTTAAATTGATTCCACCTTCTTTTCCTCTGATGGGACACAGTAAATACTGTCACTGTCATTGTCAATAATGGCCAGTCACGCACATCGGAAACAGGACTCAACCACATGAACAAAACGTAGCACTATGTAATTAAATGATTTAAGTCAGCCCGCTTTCAATGATAAAGCAGCTCTCATCTGATGTGGATGTAGAATGCAGCCTTCAGCTTGTGCCTACTTTTTGCTCTTTATCTCTTAGTCATATCTGCAGGAAATAACAATGTTAGTTAGGATTGCTAACCGTGGGAATAAAGGAAAACTGGAAGCTGTTTAATGGACAGTTACATCTGGCCACCTTTAGGACCTATTTTACTTGTTTGTTTGTGTGAACACTTGCAGCCATAGAGTGGCATATATAAAGCATCTGTGAACGAATCTGACAATGATATTAATAAAATGCATGATGGATAATTTAGGCAGTAGCTAGGAAAACAAATATGCCAGCTGTTTTGTGTCACGGTGAGAGAGAGAGAGAGGGGGAGAGAGAGAGAATTTCACACTTTACCACTGCATCTCTCCAAAGGATGGAAGTAATTAGTCAAGAACAAAGAAAAAAAAATAAGTCAAGGGGAAATGTTGAAAACATGAGTTTGGTAAATTACCTCATAAACACCCTTTCCTCCATCCCTGGCTTAATCTCTTTTCCCAACTTAGCCCCGAAACCCCCCCCCCCTTCCCCACTCTCTCTCTCTCTCTCTCTCTCTCTCTCTCTCGCACTTTGTCAGCTGCACGTCCGTTTCATCTGGTATTCATATGGGCTCTGTTCACCCCCCTGCTGCAATCCATCCCCAAACTATTTCCTTTTTCAATTTCCAGGGGAAGTTGTTAAATGATTCCTGAACTAAACAAGTTCTGTCTCTCTCTCTCTCTCTCTCTCTCTCTCTCCTTCTCTTATTGCTGTACAAGCCACAGAGGTCTATTAGTTTCACTAGATTATGTGATTGCATGAGTAGACAAAGTTCTGTGGCATTTTGATTTGGACATCAACCTGTCCATAATAAAGTTTGCTACTAATATACACAGTCACACAAACCAATAAATTAATATTTTGGAAATGTCTTATTGGGTAAATTGCTAAAGACAAAGCATTTTCTGATATTGTATTCAATGATACATTTAACAGTAGTTACCAATATAGCAAGATACCCTTCAGTTTCCATTCTTCTCTACAAGTCACTATCTCTCTCCCTTTTCTTTCTCTCTCTATCCCCTTTATCTTGTAGCCATAGGCTGTGAATTCACATTGTGCACATTGCTTTTGAAGGACACAAAGGATCATGTTTGGAAGCAAACATTTCCACCTCAGGGCACCCTAACGCAGCTGTTAGAGGGGGCAAAAACGGGCATTCCAGGAGCCCCTTTCTGTCCCCCTTACCCATCCATGCACAGAGCTTTGCTGGGGGTGCTTGAGATGCCAACAAACAGCAATTCATAGTAAATGCTGGTGACAGGTGTCGGCTGTAGTCACATTCAGCACCTTGAAGAATGTCACATATTGCTGTTTACACAAACCTCAAAAAACTGGTAAGAGGGCGAGAGTCATGAAACAAAAATGTGCTGCTCACAAAGGCATGTATGCACATCTCGGGTGAGCTCGCCTAGTATGGCATTGCACACACGCCTCCTGCCAAGCTCAGTTAGCCTGGAAAAAGACAGACAGAGAGAGGGAGAGGGGGTTACACCATCAAAATTATTACTCTTGGGGACTAAAAGGTAATGCATCAGTGATGTCTGGTTTGGTTCATTTTAAGCAGCATCAGCAAGCATGATGTCAACAATGTCAACATGACTTCATTGTTCTTTGACTGAGAGCATTGATGCTCTTTTAAGTATTTCAATTCACAGTTGTGAATTAAAATGCATTTAACAGGCAAAAATGTAATTAAACTATGGAAAAAAAACCTCAAATCTTTTTGGGGAGTCAACACTTACATTTCTTACTCTTGTAAATACATCTGTCTTCCTATTAGCTTCACTGTAGGTAATAATTAATTCATAGTATTTTGTGAAAAAAGAATAACTGATCATAAGACAAAACATTAAGGAGTTCAATTGGATAAGTGCTATTGTATGCCACCTATACGTTCCTCACTATAACTGCCTATGCATTCAATAATATCATAAAAGCTGTCCAGGCAGGTTCTCACACAGGAACAATGCCTCAGATGTTCTGATATAGGTTCCATATAGGCTATGCTCAATCTTTAGTCACCCATGTTTTAAAATGAAATGATACCAGTCTCATAATACATTCCATTATGCTTGAAAGATTTAAAAATATTATCAATTAATTTCTTCATTACAGTATAGTCTGTCTGAAGAGCAGAAATACAGAAAAAGAAGTAGTGTAAACAGTGGAGATGTTTTAATCATAAAATGTATTAAGTGTTGACTAACAGTATTTACATTCCAAAGTCTCTCTTTCTCAATTAGCTCTCTCTCTCTCTCTCTCTCTCTCTCTCTCTCTCTCTCTCTCTCTCTCTCTCCCTCCCTCCCTGTGTGTGTGTGTGTTTAAGGGTGAAGTGGTGACAGTGGGGGCGGTGGCTTGGCTCAGCCCATCAGGAGCGGATCATTAGATCACTGCAATTATGGCGTTTGCATTTCACTAATCCCACAGTAGGGAATCAAACAGCTCTCAGGACCCTCACACACATGCGCACACACACAGCTAACACAATGTCCTTTAGTCCATTCAAGTGCTTTAAACACACTCTTTAAACTCCCATTATAGTGGGTCTCTTAGGTGCACCTTTTCAGAAGGCGAGCTGCTGTTAAAGGGGTGCTGGTGGGGATTATTAGGGGACCGGCAGCAGTGAAACAAAAGCACACTGTTTATTTAACCCTCCCTTTAAAGGGTGAGAACTTGTCTTCCTTTATTCTGATAGGCTTGTGGACTCAGGCCAACAACTCTTTAGTCTCCTATAGAAAAGGTGTTCCCTGAAAAAATCCAAAGATCTTAAGTAATGATGTACAAATTATGCAATACTGGACACTTTGTTAAATGTTTTGGCAAATTACCTTAAATTTAGATTCATTTACACAATTTAAACAGGAATAAAAATATAACAGATAAGTGCAATATGCACATTGCAGAGGTCCAACAACAACGGATCGGAGGATTAAAATAAATATGTATAGAGAGAAATGCATATACTATGTGTATGTTATGTTGCATGATACATTTAATCAATAACTAGTATATTTTGGTATATGGAATACATAATAACAGTATTCTGCCCTCTGAAAAAAATGTCATTGACACAATTTTCCTTTTATACCAAATCTAATGGATCAGCCAAGAAGCGTTTGGTGACCAGTACTTTCTTCCTCAGTACTGAAGTTTAGCAACAAAGTTAATATAGCTGTAGAAAGTGAAGGAAATAGCTGCAATGTCACGTGAAGTTTATAAATCTCAACTTGCTTTATTATTTTCTGCCATCACATAATAGAAAGATGTGTGTATATGTGTATGTGGCGAATGTATTCTTCTTTATTCTTAACACTGTAATGTGTTTTAGAAATTTTAAACAGTTACAGCAACATTTTATTATGTAAGACACATTCAATCATTAATTCTGATATAATTATAGTGTGTTATTTTTTTTTTTTCTGTAGCATAGCGGAAGCAGTGGCATTCTGTGCTTATTTTGTTGTTAGCTGACAAGTATTACACTGTTAATACTCGTGAGAATAATGACAAATTTCAAACAGATGGGCAGGAGATACGAACATGTCTGTCAAAAAAGAGACAAGAACATTTACATTTATGCAGATGATGTTAATCTGCTTATCTGCATGTCTCCTTAATGAACCAAACAAAAGTGTGTGTGTGTGTGTGTGTGTGTGTGTGTGTGTGTGTGTGTGTGTGTGCGCATGTTAATTAGTAAGTCGGTGCAGGATCCTGAAAAGGTCAAAGTTTGCCAGAGGCTTGAATATATTCCCTGTTACTCTGACATGCTCAAAGTGACAAGTGCTCTGACAGCTTTTTTTTTTGTTTTGTTTTTAATCTCTCTTGTGAAGACATTCTAACTGTACAGAATCTAATTTACTTCAACATCATATTTACTGAGCTATAAATAGAATTGTACAATGATTGTGCTTCTTTCCTTTTCATAATCTGTGCGAATATATCACGTGACATGGGTTAAAATGTTTTAAATCTAATTTAAACTAGTCTAAGAAAATTTCAGTACACACACGCTTCCAAGATTGGGCATTGTAATGGGATTTGTGAGGAGTGCCTATGTCTAAGAGTGTTTACTGCTGAGCTAAATGCTAAAGGGTGGGATGCACTGTGGCTAATAGTAGCCAGCTGAAGCTGACATTTACAAAGCGAGTAGCTGATTATCCCAGACTCCACACACATTTCTAATTTCCTCCATGCTCAAAGCACTGCTATTCAGAAATGTCTTACTCTTCACTCTTCTTCAATCCTGCCATTTAAACTGTTGCTGTTTAGTTCTGATTATTAGCATGGCTGAATCTCAAAAAGACTCCCTATATAAAAATAGTTTACTGGGTACAATGTACTATACTATACATAGTACACTTACTGTACTGTATACATGGAGCGTGCAGTAGTTTGAGATCAGTCAGTGTCTCTGCAAGCACGTCAGTTTTCCAGTTGCGTAATCTGAAGGGTTTGGAGATGAAGCAGTGATTAGTAAGCAGTTGAATTTCTCTACTTACTTCATGGGTGGCAAGAATGTGGCGACAGCGCAGTTCAGTATTTTTTAACATTAATATCATGCAATGTTAATCTCATCAGACTGTTAAACACTGTTAAATATCTCCCCAATTTTAAGGTTGTTCTTTTTTTCCCCGGTCTAAAGGCCATTTCTAACATATAAAAAGGCCAATTTACTATACATAATGGTCTGTCTGATACCACTGACATCAACATCTGACAGTACCTGTTTGGGCACCTTGAATTTGAAGCTAAGATGTTGATATCTCTTCATTGGATTACATTCTTTAGCATATCAAATAACATCCTTGTACAGTTATTAATCCTCATCATTCATAACACACATGCTAATTTTACAGGACACCAGAAAAATATTTGTTAAATGTTAAATCACATTTATTTCTGTAAATAAATATCATATGAGACCTTCCTGTCTGAATTGCATTTTGGTAGGCTGTTGTGAATGTTAAATGTAATCATGCTGTGAATTACTTTGTCCCATTTCATCTACAAGCTGTTTGAGGGCAGGCAGAGAGAAAATAGGAAGCAAGGTCACAGTGAGTTTCAACATTGGACACTTGGCTGATGTCAAAGTTCATTAAGGCTTAGCCATCAGTTGTGACAAGGGAGAAACACTTCAACATGTCCCTGATGGCTCTTGTATGGAACCTGACAAGACGCATAATGGCATAAATATTAACACGAGAGATGTCATTGTGGATACATTGTGGAACTGTGGATTACGTTGTGAATCCTACCAATATGCTTGAGCCATGTAATGGATATAGAATACATATAAACATAGAAAACAGAGAGAATCTAGTGTCTAAAGCATAAACAGAAGGTGTCTGTCTCTCTCTCTCTCTCTCTCTCTCTCTCTCTCTCTCTCTCTCTCTCTCTCTCTCTCTCTCTCTCTGCGTGTGTGTGTGTGTGTGTGTAATGTTGTTTAGCAGAGTGGTGCTGGTGGGGTGAAGCAGGGGGTCATGCAGTATAATAAAACACATTTTTGTCCCAGCAGACACTGTTTATACCTGTCTTGCACAGTCCTATGTAGGCAATGTAAGTGCCAGTGATGGCTGAGATCCCATAAGGCAACAAGATACACTCACTGCATGGATTACACGTTCCTCTCTACAGAGTTTCTTTCCACACCTGAGGATCTCCCAGTTTACACACCAGCAAAAAAACCCTCCCTGCTCTTTAATGCCAACAATTCCCACAATGCGTTGGGGTTATTTGAGTGCACAGGTTTCCAGAGAGTACTTGATAAAGGGTCAGTTACTTATACTGAACTAGGTTCCAAATTATCAACAATGAGAGTGCTAAACTGCTCAGATTGGTGAGAGAAAGTTAGGCATGGGAAACAGTGTGAAATGGAAAATTGTCAAGGCAGAGAAGCTACATGCCTAAGGTAAACAAGGCAAGCTGCTGCAGGCTTGGTAATGGGCTGTCAGTTATGGGAGGCTCCTGCACTGTACACTGTATCTTTGTTTTAGTCTAATGAAGCTCACTGGAGAGGGAAAAAGACAGAAGTTGCCATCATTTTGCATATATGAAAAGTACAAATGCTGCAAATTACCCATTATTTTTTTTGTGTATGTTTGTACTTTAATAAAAAATAACAACCTAACCCAACCTAACCCAAGAGACAACCCAATGGCTGTATTTTCGTTTTGTGTGCTCTGTAACAAAGAATAGCAGGGTAATGTATTAAAACAGCAATATCTTCTAGGACCACACAATAAAATGTATATTATATTATATTATATTATATTATATTATATTATATTATATTATATTATATTATATTATTTTATATTATATTATATATTCCAAAGCCATATTTGGAATTATTTAGATAAGTTAATTTGTATAAACCACAGTTGAGCGACACAGGTGACACCAAAACCATTCATCCAGCAAACATTAGCAAAGACTGTTGTTACGTTGTGTAGTTCAAACGATACCTGTAGACCTGTGGCTAGAAGCTTAGTTCACAGTGATTACATCATCAGTGATGGAAGATGTAGTTGAGGACAGGTAGTTAAAAGTTAAAAATATACTGTATGAACATTTAAAAAGTTGATCTTGTAGTTCTTAGTGTACTTCTTCATGTATGCAACAGTGTGTTTCTATGGTAGAGTGGAAGGTGGCCGAGTAGGCTATATGTTTTCATAATGGGAAAAAAAATCCATGGTCGGGTCACAAAAACAGGTCTATGTATTTCAGAAATTTTGTCTTCTTCCATGGTGCATCATGCACGCACGTTTTTCCAACAGAGCTACTAAGGCATACAGGCTGTTGGGCCTGATAGTAATAATTGTGGGATTATTAATACATAAAGACTATATATGTATTTATATTATTTTGTTTTATTTGTATTTATATTGAAGATAAAGCTTATAAATTCATCAGATTTGTATAGTAAAAATAGTTTCTTTTTGCATCACTTATTTTTTTTATTATTTTAATAATTGTATTTCAATTGCCTATAATTATTAAATCTATTAATATTACTGTTGTTGTTGTTTGTGTATGTTTTCAATATGAATTGACTTGATGAATTGATTTTTTAATAATTATACAAAGTTCACTTTTATATTAATAAAATTATGTACGTTTTTGCAAGTTTCCTGCTGTATATGAGAAAAAACAAATATGAAAACACACTACTGTGGTGCATTCAAGGTGCTACAGCAGTTTTGGGAAACGGTCATGCTTCACATGTTAGTTAGTTTAACGATGCATCATACCATGTTACTTCAATGCTCATCTCTGTCGTTGTACAGGAAATGCACCCCAGTTTGGGTGGCAGAATGGGCAGGACAAAAAGTGAGAAAAAGTTACTCTAAAATTTGCTGTATTTGCTTCTTTTAAGATCCACCCACCCTTAAAAAACAGAAATAAGTAACAAACCAACAATAAATGAATAAATACGTAAATGAATAAATGAATGCAAATTTATTTAATTTTTGCTTAATATTTTGCTTGTGTGTTTTGCAATTATGTTGAATAGCTTTGTAACCAGATTTATTCCATAATGCAGACACACACACTACAACTATTCAGTGTCTTTTGATGTGAGAAAAGCTGGCAGTAAATTCCAGGGCTTTATCCTAGTTCCCGTTTCGATTAGTGAGGTTAACAAGCTTCCCTAGCTTAAGCTAATGAGAAGCTGCCATACAGAGCGGTCACTGCAGCAAACCCCCTCCATCTTGCTTGGTCCTCTTTTCCGCTGCTTGGCACGACCGTCCCTCTCTCTGTCTGTCCTGCTGGGGACAGATGGGGGGTTTCTCATTAAGGCAGGATGTGCCAGGATGCAGTAAACTCTCTGTTTTCCCCTTTCTTTCTTTCCCCCCCTTCCTTTCTTCTTTTTTTTCTCAGGGTAAAGAGTGTTTCAGGGCTGGAGGAGATCACTTGCAGATGTAGTGGAGACTGAGAGCAGACATGCCGCTGGGAGAGGGGTGGGGGTGGAGGGGTGGGGTGAGCAGGAACACAGTAAATATAAAGAGACTATATATTATCACAGTGTGTGTCTTCAAGTGTCTGATTCAAGCATTTGATAGGAGACTACCTTCCTGAATTGATCTGTCTTGTCCATTGTGGTAAATATCGTGCCTGAAAAGTTGCTTTAACACATCGCTTTTTTTGTACAGTATGCTATGCCATGATAAGAGTAAAAAATCTGAAATTTGACATTCAAATCCCACACATTAATAATAACTGACTGTCTTTAAAGATGTGGTAGCAGCACAGTACAAAGTATTTGTCGGCACACCCTCTCGCTCTCTCCCAACACACACACACACACACACACACACACTCACACACACACACACACACATACACACACACGCACACCGCACTCTTAAATACACAGTCTTTCATTTTCAGCCATGCATATAAACCTGAACATGTGTATGCTCAATTTTTTGTTGTTCGTCTTTACGTGTTGAGAGTTATACTGCTTTGTGCTGTGTGTGTGTGTGTGTCACTGTTGTCCTAAGCTTGCTCAAGGCGAGGTTCAGACTCAAACATTAATCAGCACGATGGGGCTAATGATAATTTAATTAAAAGCTTTCTCTCTCCCACACATAGCTAATAATGTGCCCTCCTGCCCTTAATGTGCCCATGGCCTCTTAATTGAGAAGTGTGTCTCCAAGGACACTGGCTAGGGTTCTTAATAAATTCTGAGAGTTGTTCAGCTAATTGCTTAATTCATCCTTACAACCCTACTAAGTGAAAGACAGGGTGAGGGAGGGGATGCAAAAGAGTAAGACTATTTCTGTGTTTAATGCTAACTGAAATGTGTTCCTGCTTAAGCCAAATGAATCAAAAATACAGTTTGCACCTTAACCATAACATTTTACACAATAAAGACAAATAACAATGTGTGTGTGTGTGTGTGTGTATGTGTGTGTGTGTGTGGAGTGCTCTGGGGAAGGACATGATTGGGACAGTGCCAGCGTGTGTGTCATTCTGATGCTCAGTAGAAGAGACAGCAATGTAATTTGCCCTTCTAGCTCCACAGGCGCTTGCATAATCCACGCTTCATGCTCTTGTTCTCATTCTCTCTAATAGTATAAAAGAGTTCATTAAATGCACTATTTATTGTGCATGTGCTTATTGTGCAAATGATGGAAAGACATGCTATTTGCGTGCAGTCTAAAAAATCTAGTGTATTCTAGCACTGCTCCAGTAAAATAACAATATTGCAAAAACATTGCTATGTATATCACTCACGCTCTTGAAGTTATTGTACCTGCTACAACATGCCCTTTATCTTCCCCCTCCACCACAGAACACTGCCGTTTAGCAGCTTTTCCTGACTATAACAAGACAATACACTGCAAATTTCAATACAGAAATCTGAACATGCCAAGACTAATAGAAACAAATAGAACTTAAAGGCTGTAGTTGTAGATCATTTTCCAGTGTGTATTGGTTATTGACTGTGCTGTTGTACTGGCTACAACAAATGTATTGATGAAGGAATTGTAAATTGACACCCAAGGTAAAATGACACCCTGGCAGAATAAAATTATTCAAAGTTAAGCCAACTCTTGATGAAATTATGTCAAAAATAAAATCTCTTAAAAGCTGTTTATTTATACATGCTCTTTTATTTGATCAGCCAACATCCAGTGCACAGAAAAACAAAATAAATAGCTTTTAATAAAGCAAAGCCAAAAGTAATTTCAGTATAAAGGGTTTTATTTTACTTAAAAAGCATTGTTTAAGCATAAAATATCTAGGAATGTAACACTTATATTTTGTTCTCTTTATTATGTGATAATGCCCATCTGATGGGTTAGATTTGATGTTACTGCCAGGAGAAAAGCTCAAGCACAAAACCGTAATAAATAGCTGCTGTAAAGTCTCTGTACAGAACACTTAAGAGTAGCTTACAGACTAATATAAACCTAAGTTGTTTGTTTGTTTTTGTTTTAGTAATTTCACTGCAGTAATGCCATCCAGATACTACTATACATTCTATAGCATTTATTCATTTTCTAATGGGAATAGATTATTTTTAGGCTTTTTTACACTACTGTACTGAAAAACATTAGTATTGTATTGGCAGATAATTTAAGTGGTTAAAATTAGCAGAATCATCTCCCAATCGATCAAGATTATCTCAAATTGTTTATTTAATGCTAAGACATGGGTTTAATAATTGTATACTATATACTAGATAGATTACACTGTATTCAATATGTTTCCACGTATTACAAAGCAATTTATTCACTACTGACCCATGTAACCATCTTAGAGTTGGTTAGTTCTGTGCGGTGTATTAGTAGAGAGATAGAAAAAAACAACAGACCTTAGATCATTCTAATGAGGCATTTCAGTCTGTCATTCTCTCAAGGACTATAAGCCATTGTTTGTGCTGCTGCATGATACAAGATAGACCTAGTAATCTATTCATTTACTTATGCTTTGGTATAAACAGAAGAAAAGTAGTTTAATTAGCTGAAAAAAAAAGGCTTTAGTATTTACGAAGTGAGTGTTTTTCCTTTACATGTGGTCTCTTTATTAATGCCTCCATACCAGACATACCAACAGCATGAGTCCCATTCCGTTCATTTAACTGCAGCTGCACAACTTTAGTTTGTACTACGTGTGCTGTTGTACTGTTCATACATTTTACAGGCAAAGTGGTCCAGGTGTGTGCTGTGCAGGTTTCTGTCCGCAATTATTTTCAGCACTCAGCACTTAGATAAGCTGAGATAAGCTCACATGACCACAGCCATTCTCCCCTTTCACCACTTCAAACAGTCACAATTCACCTTACCCTACATTTTCTTTTCTTAAATGAACATTAGTCACTATATTTGGTTGGTTAAAGGTGCTTTTGTCCATAATACCACATGCATACATCCTGCCTTAACTAGATGCTTATACAAATGAATACTGATGATAGAAGGGGAGGAGCTGTCTGATCTGACAGGTTATTTGACTATAGGAAGGTGAAGAACTAGATAGATATTGGCTTTATGTGAGAGTATTTGCTCTGAGAAGATGTTTTACTGAAGTGAGATCCACTTTTGATTATTATCAGAAAATGTACAATTATTACAAAAACATGACAAAAAATTAAAATCACTATCACACAATAACCAAATCACCTGTAATACTTTTTAATTTAAGGGCACCTACATAGTACCTTTATAACATAAAGCATTGTGTAAGTATTTTATAAAGCAATTGTGGAGACTTTATACAAGGCCTACAATAAGATAATATTGAATGATATATACAACTTTGTTTTTACATATCCAAAAAAAAAGCAACGGCCGTTGATTACCTTAATGAATTGAATAAGATATTCTACTTTTTAGTCTTATTATATGTTACCAGCCTGTCTTCACTGTCATATTTGAGACACTTTGAGAAAGTTGCAGAAGATAGGATCTTAACGAAATTGTATTATAAATGAAAAATTGATGACCAGTTTACTTTGAGGACATTAACACCAATCGATTTTGCTATGATATGGGCTTTGTAAAAAAAGAAGCTGTGCTGGAATGGATCTTTAGATGTACAAAAGATGAGATGGAGGTGGAGATACTCCTGCAAATATGTTACTGTGGTATCTACTAATTAAATGCCATTTGTATTAAAATTATTGCAGAACTGCATTTCAGTACAGTGTTTTTTATGAAGCCCATTTGCTATCCAAATAAATTATTTTAATGTCTTTAAACTAAAGTACTTTTTGTATTAAGGGAGTCCTTTTTTGTCTATCTATCTATCTATCTATCTATCTATCTGTCTGTCTGTCTGTCTGTCTGTCTGTCTGTCTGTCTGTCTGTCT
>JAOVVF010000017.1:9006691-9024281 GCA_028565595.1 Duopalatinus emarginatus | reverse complement strand
TATACAACTGAAGTCTGAATGTGTGAGTAATAGAAATAACATAAATATTTGCATACATCTATGATGATAATATAATATTGTTTTTATGAAGGAATGTGAATTAAATGTCTGGAATGGGCAAATCTTCAATAGACATTTTGTCCCAGTTCATCATTTGCCTCAGTGGACATAGATACATTAAACCACTTCTTCATGCTTTGCTTACTTTGTCCACCACTTCAGTCAACAATGCAAAAACCACAAAAAGGATGAGTGATGAAAGCATACAATTTAAGCTGTCTGGAAGAAATAGTATCATCATTTTGTTGACAGCATCAGGCAGCCCTTCCATAATTGACCAACTCGGGTGGGAAAAGAATTCAGGTGACAGGTGGTACACAGACATTTAGGGTATAGCACAATGCCTCTATCTGCAAAATTTTTGCATTTTTATTCAGACTTAAACTGAAAGTGCTGTCACATATATCAGATTTCTTTTCCCAGAAAACATATATATATATTTTCTACTACTATGCCCCTGGAAACCTTTGTAACATCTCATAGGCAGTTATTTACTCATATTAATTAAATAATATTTAAACAATTTCAGTTGATGAATGAATATATGTTCTATATTAATGTTAAAAAGGTGTTTTTTTTTCTGTATTCTGTGCACATTATTTCTGACAGCTTTCTAGCACCTGCATAAAATAAAATCTTCTCACTCTCGTGTTTTTTTTATTGCAACCCATGAGATCCTGTTTCCCTAAAAGTCTTGCTTGCAAATTCACACATATATGTACTGTTAATAAGTCTATTTAGAAAATTAAAAAGTATGAGCTGTAATTATCATATATTTAACCCATTACAGTTGACCATATAGTCCCTGAAAACGCGAACAGATTAGTTTTAGTAATAGATTTTGCACAAGTCAGATTAAATGTCTAAAAGCTAACCTGATTTACATTAGTAGTTTTGCAAGCGAGAATCTGTACTGCATTTTTTAGTGTAGTCAGTTAGTTGGACTTACTGGCTACATGTATGCGCTTTACAAAAGGCAGATGCTTTTAATTAAGTCTGATGCATCCACCATTTTGTTTCCTTATGCAGTAGCAGGCAGTACTCCTGTATAAAAAAAATCACACATTAGTATGTAGATCAGGGATGTCTTCCTTTATTGTTTGTAGAGCAATGGATTCATCTCTATGTTGATCATATTGGACTGGTGGAACCATTCCCTCAGAAACAGACATCTGCTGGAGGAGAGAAGCCTCAGTGTGGATTTTGTGGCTGCGTCAGCCTAATTGGCAGGATTTTGCAAGTGAAGGAAGCAAGGGTGGGGGGTGTTTGGGTGGCTAGGCTAAGAGAGAGAGACAGGCCACCATATTCCCACAGAATGACACAAAAAGGGACAAAACAAGGAGATGCTTCATGATATCATGCCTCATCGTTCCCAGCACCCGTTCATCTCTTTTCTTCTCCCTCTGAGTCCCAAATACAAACCATCCCAACATGGGCACAATCATACTCAACTGTCTGTAATTTAGATTAATTCCTTCCACATTTTCTCCAAGGCTTACATGTTCACCCCACCCCCGTGCTTGTTTTTATGCTCTCGTTATTCAGATTCCTTGTACCCACAAACCACCCCCTACCAGGCCCCCCACTGTTTCGCTGGCCAGAAAGCAACTCAACAACAACCTACCCTGCCCCCTTGCCTCTAGCCAGGTATACCGGTGCTGTATAACATTTGCATGTCAGTGCATGGCATGGGTTCTGGCTTGACTTTCAACTGTGCAAACACTATAAGCTTGTATGTGCTGATGGACATATGATAAAGCCAGTTTAATCTGAAGGAATTTCAGAGTGGTTACAGCGGTTTGGAGTTTCTGTTCCTATTAGTGTTACTGCAAATGACTCCTAATGTAAACCAGGCTGTGAAAGGCTCGACACTGCATGCCTCCATCCAGAGGTGTGGCAAAAAGTCTTTCAAAGAAAAAGAAAGTACTTTTTTTTGTTGTGTGGTATCATCGCAAGGTTCACATGATTACTTTGTGGTAATTAGTGCTTTATTGTAAACCCAAATGATCCAACACCTCCCATGAATGTCAGAGGTGTCCTCTTATAGCCAGTCTAAAACTATACCTAGACAACGAATGCCCTTTGCACTAATTAAGTCAAATAAACATGTAGAATCAAATACATGTCTTGTAGCAGCTTACAACGCTGTACCAATAAAAAAAGGCAATATTAAGTGTAATTAAGATTAATTAACTTAGGATCAGTAGCACACTGCATAAAATCATGCAGATGCAGGTCAAGAGCATTGAGTTAATTTTCAAATTAAACATTGGAAATGTGAGAAAACGTGATCTCAGTTACTTTGAATATCTCATGGTTGTTGGTGCCAGACGAGCACCTAAAATTTTCATACAGCCAAAAGTAAATAAATTGCATTCAGAAACACCTTGTTCATAAAAGAGAAGGATCACAAAACTGGTTTTGCTCTGACAAGAAGGCTGTGGTAACTGTAGAGAGAAGAAAATCATCTCAGAATGCACAACGTTCCAAATCATGATATGGATGGGCAACAACAGCAGAAGACAACGCTGGGCTTTACTTTAGTCAACCAAGAACAGGAATCTGAAGCTACAGTGGGCACAACCTAACTGATACTCAACAACTATAAGTACAGTATTGTCGAACACAGATAGCAGACATAGGGTGTAGTCCAAGCATAGTGAAGCATTACCCAAAGCTTGCAAAGAAACATTAAATTTAAAATTTCCTTCATCAATGTTACAAGCGAAGTCCTGTGGTCTAAATGTGGTCTAAAACATTCTATTTCTCTAGAATCAATAATATATTAAAACATAACATATTCATGTTTTAAATATGAGGCTCAATTGATAAGTAATCCAAGGAATCATTAATCAGAGGCAAAGACACTGACCAACTTTGATTAGATTACCTGTTTATCCACATATGTTTTTGATCCTGACAGTTCTCCATAATACTGTGTTTTCACTGCTTGGGTTGCAGCCATGACTAAACTAAATATTTGAAGTTATACATCCTTCTTCTTTCAGTCAGTAAAAAGAGTATCCCTAAAAATAAATGTGCATTGCTTATTAGGTATCAGCTACATTTGGTTGACTTTGTACTTGTATTATTCTGCCCTGTGCCAAAAAAAAGGTAAATCTGTCTAAACTAATGTAATCTAATCTTTTTTCAGGCTCAGTCTACTTTTCAGCCTACATCAATGTATTCTAAGAGCATTAAATCCTGCATACTTTAGACTTAATACACAGCTACATGTCAGCACACATAAAATACATAAGAAATAAACAATATACAGTGAGTTATTAATCTCATTATGACACAGAGATGCAGCAGTCGATACTGTCATACGCAGAGTGATCATCTAGCTTGAATTTAACAAATGCAAGCAAGGAGTCTGAAGATCAGTATGTGCATGCTTGTGTGTTTCAAAACACATCGGCCAACACCTTTCACGTAAAAAAGGAAATGAATGCCACAACCTTTGGCAGTCAGTCATCAAAGCTTGTCCTCTGAAAGTAAGCATGGCTCATCTTTCAGTCTTGCGCAGGACAAGAATTAAGCAAAGGCAGTTACGGGCAGCCATAGTTCAGCAGCATAAGCCACATGGCCGGTCCATCAGGTTCTGAGGGAGAAGCTCACACTTGTCAGTCACATGAATCTCACACACACAAAACACACACCCATGGTGTGAAAAGAGGAAGATGTAAGAAGGCACGATATATAACTGTGTATAATCATAGGTAAGCTGTAATAATAGTTGATTTGTATAAAACCTAAAGCATGTCCTTTCATAAGCCAACACATTGCTAGAAGGATCATCCGGAATGCTGCCTTTCTTGAGCAATTTCACAAACTGGCATACATTTTCATGTTATTTTGTTTTCAGCAAAACTAAAACTGTCTGTGTGTAACGTAGAGTAAATATTTTCTTACCGCTTTCTGGCATGCATTGCTAAACAGTTAATTCTCCTCTAGTACATTAGCCAAAAAGAATCAGCATGTATAACTACAATGAAAAAATACCTGCAGGATCTTATCTCTCATAATCATCAGTTTTGCTGTCACACCCATTTACAGCACGGAAAGGTGAGAGGTAAAAATACGGAACTGTGTTTACAGGCAATGAATAAACAAACTATGGGAGGTGTATGATGCATGTCTATTACATATTTGTTTGATTAATTTTGTCACAAGTGGTTTTCTGAGAAAAACTGTATAATCTGCATTTATTTAGCATTTCTTATGTTTACATATGGCATAGATTGCACTTTTAAGAACTATTTTTCTCATACTGCTGTTATTTACACTTAAATTGGCTTTTATCTCCATGCCTTACTGGCAGGAGTGTGTGTGTGCATGTGTATTAGAGTCTACCAATGAGCCAACCACATAAATGAGAAGACTTAACAAGTGTAACTATGAACAGTGTTTTCTTTTTATTCTTCTTTATCCTATAGCTTTAAAAGGCTTTTACACATATATGAAAAGAAAACAATCCCCAAGGCCTAACAACTATATAATACAAAACTAACCTATTTATAGAAAGATTAACACATCTTTTTGAAAGCAAAACCATACACCAGAATTGTACCAGTATTTACAAATCCCATTAAATTACAACATAAATTAGAAAATATTTACATTTAGAGCAAGATAGGTAGAAGCAGATGTTCTAGTCCATTTAATCTAAAAGTATAAAAAGATGTATTTAAAAAGATACTGTATTTACAGAAAATATGTATCATGTCACTCAAAACATGTATTTGTCTGATGGATGTAGATGAAATTATTAAGCAGATTACCAGTGTACTTGATGAACATTTGGTATAAAGCTAATAGGACACTAAAAATAAAGCAAACAAACAAACAAAAAAAAAAAACAACCCTGAAAGAACATTTTTTTTATTTAGCGTAAATCATCACTTGACAAATCTTTCAGTGCCTTTAGGGACATTTATATCTATGCTTAGTTATGAAGAGAATGAAGACATACATAACACTCATTCATGCTAACAATACTCCTACAGACAGAAGTAAAATAACACTGCATCCAAATGAAGTTAAGCAGAAAGCTACTTATTCTCTCAAAGTGGATCACATGTCCTCTGCATGTTGTATAAAGGTTCAGCACCGAAGATGAAAACATCAAAAAAGTAGGATTTCCTCTTCATGAAAAAAAAAAGCTAAATTCCACATATAAACTCTTGAAATGGTTTCTGGTTAAAAAAATAGAGAGAGAAAAAAGCTCCCACCATATATTTGGGCAAGCATGTGTCTAGAGATGTTGGTGGAATAATTACAAAAATCTGTGTCAGCTACTCGGAAGAGCCAAGCGGAGGACCTCTGTGTTCTGGAAGACCGGAAAGGGCACTGAGTCATTAACAACTAGACCGACAAGGAGGTGACGATGCACCAGCCACGCTGTGGTCCTAGAAAAAATAATGCTCCAGCACAACCTGGATGCTTTACTTCCTGTGCTTGTCCATCTTGTCCATAGCTTTGCTGCCTCCATCTGAGGAGCCTTGCGAAGAGTCTCCAGCTGCATTAAGGTACATTTTGTCCACTTGCTTCAGAGCCTCATTGAGGTAGTTCTGCAGCGAGGTCATGGCAGCACAGATGGCTGGTGAACCAAAGCCATGTGTGATGAGGCTGAAGTGGGTCAGGCAACCTTGGATGCCTGGGTCGAGGATGGGAACCGGCCGTGAGTTGCCCAGTGGACTGCGATCCTGGGTCAGGAGGTCTGTAAACTCCTTGCAGATTTGCCTTTGGGAAAAAAATTAGATATGTGTTTAGTACAAAACATGAAATTCTGGTAAAATAAAGTAAAATAAAACAGTACAATAGCAGTGTTAAAATGCCACATAATTGTCAGTATGAACCAAAACTCTGCCTTTAAGACCTGTCATATGAACATCAAGTCATGTGGGAACCTGTAAAAATCCCTAGGTGTATACAGTGTGTCAATCACCATAAATGTATCAGATTAAATCTTGTTTTAAATGTTACATTAATATTAACATAATGGGCATTTTAGAACAAAATACATAGGCGTTTTACGGGAACCCTTACAAGAAAGGGATCTCAAATGCTGCTACCTGGAAAAAATCTCCACACACCCACTTTGTTGAAGCTGTACAGCTTTATCTTAGATAGCCTAGATAATGAGTGGGTGATTATTTGTACCCAACTTCTTTATGCGTAATGGATATTTGGATTAACCCATTTAATTAAAGTGTTCAGTTAAATATTCAGTTAATATCTTTGATAATGGTGAGATATAATTCCTACCACTATATCAAAACAAAATCACAGATATCCTATGCATCATAAACCTCTGGATTTCTCAAACAGGGTTTGCTGTTTGAGATACAGTACCTAATATAACCCCTATTAAAAGGCTAGAAATCCATACCTTCTTCTAATGACCAAATAGTATATCATGTTTAATAAGATACATTTCAGTACAATGAAGATTCACAGTTTGTTGGACTGTGACATATGGAATTGTGTTAACAAGAGATTAACTCACTTGGCAGCCAGAAGCATGTTCTTGCGCGAGTTGATCTCATTGCGTTCAACATGGGGTCTTCCCAGATATTCAGCCACAGCCTTAGCAGGAAACTCTGTCTCACAGACATAACCGAAGTCTCGGGCCAGGTGTACAGCCTCACCTGCAGACATTAATCACAGGTGAGTCAGATGCATATGACTCTTACAGTTACTTGCACATTTAGCAAAAAATTCCACTAATAAATAAAATTACAACACTAAGATTGAGACAGAGTTAGACACAGCTCCTTTTTTGAGAGAGGTTATTGTGGTCACATTGCATGTGTTTAATGGGTTTAACGTAGCTGAAGGCAGCAAATAATCTCAGATACCCAACAGAGGGTTTTACTGATAGACTACATTAACAATAACATTCAGATAGTCTCCAACTTTAAGGTCAGCTTCCCCTCTTGGCTAGCAAACACATGACAACAAGCCCCAATTCAGTATAGAAGGTCTTTAAATAACAGCCTTCCAGTCATGTTCCTCTTCCTATTAACACTGAGAATGACAACAATACAAAAAAAGAGTCCATATAGCTGAGGGCAATAATACACATGATACATTTATTAACATCTCTCTGACTCAGAGCTTGAATATTCTTTTACAAAAGGTAATTCTGGATATAAAGTATCACAAAATTAAAGCTTTTGTTAGTGCATGCCCTTAAGTTTAATTTGTAGTGTGGAACTAAGGGGAAAAAAATACGAGGTTAGCAATTTATGATAGAAGAGAATGCTTGAGGTTGCTATGCCAGTACTTGTCATTGTCTAGCATGATAAATAGCTCCATGTAGAAGATCCTTTGGAATTTATAGGCCTGGGTTTTATGAGTCATTTCTTGTTGTTCAGGTTTTAGGCAGCTGCTTGCTAACCTTAAAATGTCAACGGGAACATCTTTCAGGTGGCATGAACTCTTTCATCATGTTTAAAGTCTAATAAAAAGCTAGGCTGGTAGGAAGAATTGTGTTTAACATTTCAGAAGTAAAATACTAATACAATTAAACTGACACTCTGGTTAGGAGTTTTAGCCAAAACGTATAAGAACACACTTATAGACAAATATGGGTCAAACTTTATCCGTTCCTGATTAAAATAAAGTGGCTGTATTTTAATGAAATGGGACAACCTTTCTGACTTTACAGTCACAGTGAGACTACTGAAGTGTTCTCCAAATACCTTCTACAAGTGCTGTTAGCAGAGTGACGTTAGCCGCCTTCCTGCGACCTGCTGGCAAGTTCAGCCCGATCTTATCCAACTTTTCTCTGAGCGATCTCCCACCATTCTTTGATTTAGCCCTGTGTGATAAGATAAATGTACGTCAAATAACTGAAATAACCAGACAAAACTTTCTCATGCAAAATTTCAGTAGCAGTAGTACTACTTTTTTTTTTTTGTCCTCCTGATGGGATAAATACTTGTTAAATAAAGTAAACACTCACACACACACACACACACACACACACACACACACATTCCCTACTTAATAGAGCTGCCTCAGGTTTCTGCATGACTAGACTTGGAGGCTTGGCGTTGTCCTCTGCATTGGTGAGTAAGACAGGAACTCATCATTGGGGAGGAGTGAGTCTCTGCTTCTGCCAACCCCCCTTTGCCAATCTCTTTATGACCTACTTAATAATCTTTGTGTGTGTGTGCGCGTGTGTGTGTGTGTGTGTGTGTGTGCGTGCGTCGGTGTGTGTATGTGTGTATTTGACCAACAGCCACCTGGCCTTCACAGTAATATGCTTTTGTATGTTTTTACAACTTTAATAAAAAAAATGACAGGTTTTCTTTCAGCTACTGAGGTTAAGTTTAGGTGTGGCATAGCATTAATTAGCTGCATTAATCATTATTCAGGGTCCTGACTGTGTGTGTGTGTGTGTGTGTGTGTGTGTGTGTGTGTGTGTGTAATGTGAATGTGTGTTTAACGCGCAAACACGCAAAAGCACACAAAACTAAACTAAACATATTACTATGACTGCAGTAATATATCATAAAATATACAAAAAATATGAAAAAAAAACAGTTACAAATAAAGCTTTTGTTTAAAAAATAAATAAACTGAATACATGGAACTGAATAAAATAAAGAACTTTTTCTTCTCTAAAGACATATTTCTTTTCAGCTACTGAGGTTAAGGTTAGGGTTAGGTATAATATGCAAAAATAATATGAAACCGAAAAATATGCTTTTCTTATAGCACTATATAGCACTAAATATAGCACTAGGACTCTTGCAGGGAGTTTTCATGTAGTGAGGAGCTCAGTCAGAGCTATATTTCTGTCTCTCTCTAATCTGATTGATAAAATGCCAAAATGGGCAAACATTTATTGGAATTTCATTATTAAACTATTTTTATACATCCGGATTTAATACATCGTTCTTACTGTATAATAACAAAGTTATAATTCCAATGTTATTTAATAGTGTTTTACTGTTTTACTGTAGTAAATAATAAAAAAAAGAATTAAAACTCTTCTCAAAGCAGGTGTGTCTAAATGTTTGACAGGTAGTATCTGATAATCTTGCATATCACAGATCTTCATTTCATACTGTAATTTAAAACTTAGAATTAAGATCACCCACTGTTCCATAGCACTAATGCTAACACATCCAGTGACAATCATCATGTACTAAGTGTGTTACATTCATGTTTGTTTTAAAGTATAGGTATCTAATGCATTTATATACACACCACAGTAATCTCTCTAACAAAACATAACAGAAATCAGTGTCAAAATCAGCACTTTGCTGCTCTGCGTCTACATTTATTTGCTTTTGTCCGTGTATAAGTATGTCTCACCTGCGTAGAACCCCACCGAGCAGGGAGGCATTGAGACACTCGGGTGGGGATAGGCGTCTCTGAACCTCAGCTACAGTCACTTTGTACTTAGAGGTGGAGCTGAGAAGAGAGAGGCGGCCAGGGACAGAACAGAACACTTCTGTGGGGTTGGACACCATGCCCAGCAGGGACTCCCTCTGGAAGGGAACACCTAATGGGTTGCCTTTAGGATGAGTCACAGGACCTATGCAGGAGAGATGGATAATATTTCTCAGTAACTAAGCAAAGTTAACAAAGATATTCATCTTGCCATTGAGTTGAAATTTGCAGTGGAATTATTACTTTGAGGGAAGTACTACAAACACAATATTTGTTACATGAGGCCATTCTTGGTCTATCTGTTTTGTTATTGGTCACTAATTCAGTCCAGGCTCTTGTATCTCTCAGGTTCTTTTCTCCCCATATTAGATTTGCTAACATTTAAATTGAAAAGTCCAGTTGTGGAAAACAGCCTTTGTTGCTTTTATAAAGAAACCCTCGGTACAATGGGAATCCTCACATAACCTCTTCCGTTTTTTAAAGTCTGCAGGGAACCTAATTTATCTTTACAGTTGTGTTTACAAGCACCTGATCACTATGGAAACTAATCCACTGACTGGGGGTAATTTCATAGGGATATATGGTCAGTGTAATTAAAAAGTGATGTTCTTATGTGACAGTGTGGTCTCTGAAGTTTTTAGGGAAAAGACCACTCCAAATTTTAACGAGAAACAGGCATGCATCATCCTACACACCAGCCACCACAAGTAAGCAAGCAGCTACAAAGAAGATGCAAGAAGTAAATACCACATTAGTCACAAATTATTGCTTGCCATAAGCCATTCATTCCATAGTTCTGCTCTTACTTTCTTTACCTCTTAACAAGAGGTAGTATTAAATGAAGTATTAAAGAGGAAGCTGTGTTACTACGGCAGGTAGCACCCTAAGATTAGCCTCTATGTCATAGTCTGAAAAAACAGATGTCTGCCAGAGTAACAGGCATTACTCATGCCATTGGCTTTACTGGCAAAACAGCAACAACAAAAAACAGATAAAAGATAAGAATCACAGATGGTTGGTCATTTAGAACAAAATGGATATTTGCACCATGGGAAATCGTTTATGCACATAAACCATATGGTATCGATAATCAAATATGCAACAGAAAACAATGTACTTAATGCAAAGGTTCTGTGTGAATAACTGTGTTCTATTCGGTGTAAATTACAAACCGACGAAATGATGTTCTTTTGACAATATGTTCTTTTAAAAAAATTATGACTTGTTTTTCAGAGAGTTGCACGTGACTGCTGACTGAGAGGGTCATTCTTAGTTGCTAAGACACAAATTTGAATCCCAACAATTCAACTATCATCTGTGATTTAGTCATAGTTCAGCACTACTGGACACTGCAAACTCACACAAAGACTCAGGCAGTTTGCAGTCCCCTGAGGACACGTGGGTTAGCCCACAACCTCCTGGAGCAACTAGAATCAGGCAATGGATGAGAACTGAACATACCTAGCACTACAGAAATGATCAGCAAAAAAATAGCAATAAAAGCTCAACTGTGGTCTTAGAGTATTAAATTAGCATTACTTTAGCATTTACTTTAGCATTACTTTAGCATTTAGCATTACTTTACTTACTATTTATTTTACTTGCTTTAATTACATTTTTAGCTATTCTTTAATATGACACTACTGTTTTGCAAGTCAGCATTTCTAATGAGAAACAGACATAATCCTTGCTGACAAACTGCAGTTAAACACTTTTGATGTGACTGTAAGTTTACATACAAACAGGGTCATCTGCCTAATTTTTTATTTATTTATGTATTTGTGTGTGTGTGTGTGTGTGTGTGTGTGTGTGTGTGTAACTAAATTTCCACTTACTGACAATAACTGCAAGGACTACTCAGCAAATTATAATGTATGCTGTGAATTACAAAGCCATAACTAGATACTGAATATTGGTAGGGGGATGTATGTTTGTTATGTCAGCATTTATTTCTATGGCTCTGAAATGCCGTAACATGGCTGTAATAAGCACAAGGGCTCACTACCCTTATATGAAGCAAAAAAAAAAACAAAAAAAAAACAACACATATATTATATAACAGGTCAGCCTTGATCGGCTAATTTAAAACAACTATAGCCTGTCATTTACTTGAATATTGTCTGTGGTGGTTATGCTAATGTTTTGATATTATATTTTTGCTCATCACTTTTAAACTATCTATTCTGTGCCCTATTCTGTAACTCGGATGGTGGAACAAGTCATTTGGATAATAACACTAAACTGTGACTTATGTTAACCACAAAGGCATATACTGTGCCCTAGTTATCCATACTGTAATCAAGACTTTAAAAGTACTGGTGCAAATGTGCATTTGTCAAGATGATCCAGAGTTAAAAAGGGCTCAAAATTACTGACTGACTATAACACATGCCATATCTGTCAAATTTGCCTGTGGTGAGACCTTCCCATGGAGGAGACGTGAAAAAGAAACATACTGTATAAAATAGCAATGCCAAACATTTTCCCAAAGATTTCAGTAATGTGTTTTTTTCCATCCCTAAAATACAATCCAGTCTAATGGACTGCATCAGGTTGACGTTATTTGTTTTGGTTTTAATAAAAGCTGCCACACATGTTACACAAATTATTCATACCAGAATTAATAATATATAAGTGACTATATGATTCCTTTTCATTATAATGTTTCTCCATTTCAGGACATGTCTTTACTCTTTTCCTCATTATTTAGGAAAAGCAAGTTTTTACTTCATATAGATAACACTACATCTTCTTAGCTGGTTATGCTAGCTCACCTATATAAAGTATTATCACACACTTTTAGATGGATTAAATCACATCTTACATTTTAGTAAGGCTAAATATTCACATTAACAACTTTATCACGAGATCTTTAAAAATGCCTGTGTTGCTTACTTAAAAAATATTTCCTGTCACAACAAATGACTGAGCAGTCTGTGTTTGTCTCAAAGGTGCCCCACCCCAAGCGCTGTTGTTTCACGTTTTCTCCTTTTGCATGAGTTTACCGAGGCGCTAAACTCTGACAGCACTCAACGCCAATTCAAAAAGCCAATTCAAAAAGAATTAAGCTTAGACAACAAAGATGGCCTAGGCCTCTCGTCTCTGAGCCAGCAGAGCATTCCGCAACTTGTCAATCTGTGTGCCATTTTGAGAAGATTCCTCCTGCTGACTTTCCATTCAGCCTGAACGAGAAGTACAATGCAGCAAGGATCAAACCCAGATTAGTTAAATGGAGCACATGGCCAGGAGGATTAGTGGTGAAGTTTAAACCAGAGCTTCCTCAACTCCTCCTATTCACATTTTCATTGTGCAATGCATCTGGGCTGGGTGAAGTAATTTATTCCATACGTGCTTTATGTGCATCCTTGCACATCCCGTTAATAAAGCACATTACTTGTTTTTTTTTGTTGTTTTTTTTTAATAAACACCATATTGTTAATAGTAAAACACCACTGAAATTAAGCAACCAAAAGCATAATTTGATATTACATATTCTTGTTCCCATTTTTGCACAACACAAGTGGAAAGAGCTGTTGAATAGACTGCATTCAGCAAGGAAAGAAAACAAACCAACCTTTTTTGATGACTGTCTGGTCAGCAGTTACAATACTGTGATCGTCCACATGCTGAAACAACAGACACAATTCAAAAAGCAATGATTACATGTTCTCTTACATGGATCAGAATATTCTGTCTCATATTATAGGTGTGTGTCTGGTTCAATAATTTCATTCCAGTTAAGCAATAATTTATGCTGAGAAGAAAGGCCTAATTGCTATATTTGAAAGAATCTGGGTAGGTGACTGAAGAACACTCACTTGAACATCATCGAGTCCTTGTCCCATTTCGTGTAGTCCCATGTTCTCGCCCATTGCTGACTCAAGTCCATGGATGTGTGGAGGTAGCAACTCTGGCCGCCTAAAGCCATCTCTCCGAACACTGGATGATCCACCTTCTATGCCCAGAATCTGAGTGGCAAGTCCACCACGGACATGTGGTCCGATCCCGTCCTGGTTTTGACGGCCAGGCCATGGCTGTTGCTGATTAGATGTCGGGGACTGATGGATAGAGTTGATGTTGAATGGGTCACTGAGGTGAGAGTAAGGGTCATTTGGCTGGGAGTAAGGTAACGGTTGGTAGGGAGGAGGGAAGTATGGCGGTTGAAAGTCAGAGCCAGCTGATTGTGATAGAGACGGTGCCGGACTGTAGAGGGGCTGACTAACCACTGGATGATGCGGTAACCGTGAATTTCCATTACTGTTGCCATCGTGCCTCTCCTGCTGAAATGTGAATAAGATTGTAGATCTTATTAATGTCAACTTTTAAAATAAATAAATATAGGACTATATCAATCTATAGCATATATACCAAAAATAAATACAGTAGTGGCTTAGTGGCTAATGCACTGAGCTACTGACCAGAAGCCCTGGTATTGCCATGATACCTGTGTTAGAACCCTGAGAAAGACCCTTTCGGCTCTGTGTCACAGTATCATAACTCATCGTGCATTCTGCCTCCAGATATCTAACACAATTAGATGTGCACTAAAATTAATTTTAATGCCCTATATGACTCATGTCATGCTATGTTCATCATTTTAAATTCACAAAATTTAGGATAAACATAATTTAGCCATACATTATAATCCTTGGGTAATGAAATCCATATTAATAATGAATTAGTGATACAAAGTGAAACAAATTTTTGGCCCAAAATATTATTCAAAATATTTTAAGTGACTTGTGACATGTTCACGTGTTTTCCTAGTTCGTTTTTTTTAGGATCACATTGTGATCAGCTTTGTGGGGCTGAAGGGCTTCAGTATTACTGTCAGTGCGGACAAAGCGCGCGCGACAGTCAACAGTACGGTGTGTCAGCATAGGTGAATAAGGAGGACTATTATTCATTCATAATAAAGAAACCTGGCCATTCAACCTCTGTGATGTTGAATATAACTGAGGTGAATTAAGCTGTTAGTTCAGTGGTGATGTGGAATATTTAATGGAGAGGGATAGATTTTTATAAAGCTACTTAGTTTATCAGCAGGGAAATGAAAACAGCATGGAGTAAAATAAACTACTTAAAATCCACCAGGTAGAGAAACTGATGCAAACGGGAAAAGTTACAAAATATAGCAAGAAAAGGAAATATAAATATAAAGATATAAAAAAGTTTTATATAAAGTTGCACAATTTAACACATTAGATTTGTAGGCTGAGTGTTTCAGTAACTTTCAGAGTTTTTTTCACTAACTTGATGTTAAACACAATGATTGTTAAGAAAGTGTTAAAGTTTAAACGTTCAGACACGTGACTGTTAGTAATGTGCTTTTTCTTTAGAAACTAATTTGCACTTGTAAAGTCTCATATTTCTACATAACTTTTAACAGGAAATCGCGCGCGCGCAGGAAGCCACGGACAAAACGCAGTTTTCTAACTCACCTCGCAGTCCTCCTCGTACTTTACGTTATCTGCCAACTTCCACAACATCGTTTTTTTCTTACACACAATGCAAACCTTACACACGAAAACTTGACAAGATAAATGCTCGTCGCCTACAGTTAAGTCCACGGAGCACAGTGAAGAAATGCATCAACTCTGGCACACGGAGCCGCCGCGTCTCGGGACACAGAGGAATTAATCACTAGTCAGGAGCTGAAACGCCGCATGTACAAACTTTTCACACCGACTCCTCCAACTGTTAAAGTCAACACGTACCGAGAAAAAAAAACAGCAACAAAATGACACAAACACCGTGCCAATGTACTAAAACTAAGAAAGTGGACTCCCACTGCCCGACGAAAGCCTGTCCCGTCCTCGACTCGTTGATCCAGTTGGAAGCGTCGCCACTATATTTGCATAGACATCGAGGGTGGGCGGGGACTTTACCGGGTGTAATCACTAATGTCCTGGGCAATTGGTTCCTGCAGATACAACGGACCAATCAGCGCGCTGTCCGCCTTTTATCAAAAGAGTTTCCATTTTACATTCGATAAAACTTAAAGAAAAGGTAAAATTAGTATACAGCATTCCCGATACGAGTATTGTTCACGAACTATACCTCAAATTATTGCAGTAAATTATTGCAGTAAATTAGTTAATTGTTATAACATTCATGGCCTTTATTATTATTATTATTATTATTATTATTATTATTATTATTATTATTATTATTAGTTGTTGATTGATTGTAGTAAAAAAAAAACTTTGGACTATGCGTGATGTTTTCCAGTAATTCTTCTGAGATTGCCTGAGTATCCAGGGCTTAAAGGACGATCAGCATTCACTTAGCCACTAAGCAGAGATCCTCTTTTATCTTAATTACTGTTTTTACTGATTTACTGCAACTTTCGCTTGTTTTCGCGAATAAGCTGGAAAATATAAAATAAGATATATATTTCGTCAAATCGACTATTATTATTATTATTATTATTATTATTATTATTATTATTATTATTATTATTATTATTATTATTATTAATCGATGGTCAGCCGCTAAGCAGTGTCGTTTGTTGCTAAATGACATCGTTGGGCCTTATATACTGTTACATTTTTACAGCCTTAAAAAAAACGTTTGTCATAGATTAAAAAAAAAACTGTTAGATGTTTTTCCCAGCAGTAAATTTACAACAAAGAAAAAATGCATGTTTTTAACAATTTCTAAAAATATTTTAAACAACCTATGGATTAAGGATGTCTTGGCAGTCCGGTCTGAATATATTCATGCTATTTAGATGATTACTGGAGGCAGCTGTAAAATCTTAAAACATCAGCAGCGAATTACGGGTATGAACAATTGTGTCATTATTTGCATTATGTGTCAAATTCTTTCTTATTAAGGACTATAGTTGTTAATATAAAATATTTGTAAATAGCTAACTTATATTGCAAGTTATCAGCTATATATAACATTATATAGCCTATATACCCGATTAACTTTATATTAGCAGCACAAAAGGCCATTAAGGCATTACTGTTTTTATAAAGGCGATTTTGGTAAAACAAGATAAAATCTGTATCCATACACAGACCTTTTTTTCTTTTGCAAATATTGTAGTTAGAGTACGTTACTAATTTAATCCAAATTCTAATTTAAAGTCCAAATTCTGTCCAGGACACCAGGATATTTAACAATATATGTATAAAAATAAGCAGCTATAAAACATTTTATTAGTATTTCTTATAATCCATTATCACCTGACTATATTTATTTAGAACATTTAGAACTTTAATTAAAAGTTTATTAAACCAATAGACCGACTTATCCTCGGATTATTTCCTGTGCAAAACTAAATGCAAACAGTAAAGTGATTATTATTAGTATTATTATTATTATTAGTAGTAGTAGTAGTAGTAGTAAATAATTATTGAATAAAAAGCAGTACAGTTTTATTAGTTATAACTTAGTCTGGTTTAATTGTGTAAACAGTCCATACTGATTGGATCAGGTAGCTCCTAAACCGACAAAGGATGCTTATGTTTATTTGGATAACAAATAAAACTTAAAAATTGGATCGACAAAAAACAGGAACCGGATCAGTAGCTGTCTGCATTTTCTAATATGAAAATTACACATAATTTAAAAAAAAAAAAAAAAAGAACTTACCCGCCAGTCCAGCCTGTCTAATAACGACATCTGCAAAGGTATCTGTACAATCCTTTCCGACTAACAGCGAATGCATGAGATCACAAGTGCGCGTTATCGCTGACTACACCTGGCTGCCGCATTCCTGTGTGCGCATGCGCGAAACCTGCACCACCTGAGAGGAGACCATAAAGACGATGGAATGAGATAATAGGCCCAAATGACGAATGCGGTGCCTCATTCAAATCAGTGGAGACACGTGGTCACAGTGCTGCGACTCTTGAACACGTGAGACATTGTTTAACCCTGTTTGTTTGATCTGAGTGGTTTTATTAACACGATTCCAAGATGTGCGTTCAGTGCTTCAAGGCCAGTGAACCCGTAGGTTGTTTTGTCTTTAACTGAGCAAGGTGTTGCAAGGCTAGCAAAGTTTTCATCTGAATGATATTCGGTATGTAGCAAAGATAGATAGATAGATAGATAGATAGATAGATAGATAGATAGATAGATAGATAGATAGATAGATAGATAGATA